>PVIW01016978.1:0-15215 GCA_004026585.1 Noctilio leporinus | reverse complement strand
AGACAGCCCAATTAAAAAATGGGCAAAGGACCTGAACAGACAACTCACTGAGGAAGATATACAAAGGGCCCAGAGGCATATGAAAGAATGCTCAACATCACTAGTCATCAGAGAGATGCAAATTAAAACCACAATAAGATACCATCTCACACCTGTCAGAATGGCAATCATCAACAAATCAACAAACAACAAGTGTTGGCGAGGATGTGGAGCAAAGGGAACCCTCATTCACTGTTGGTGGGAATGCAGGCTGGTGTAGCCACTGTGGAAAACAATATGGGGTTTCCTTAAAAAACTAAATATGGAACTGCCTTTTGAGCCAGCAATTCCACTACTTGGACTATACCCGAAGAACCCTGAAACACCAATTCATAAGAACCTATGCACCCATATGGTTATAGCAGCACTATTTACAATAGCCAAGTGCTGGAAACAGCCTAAGTGCCCATCAGTGGATGATTGGATCAAAAAACTTTGGTACATTTACACAATGGAATACTATACAGCAGAAAGAAAGAAGGAACTCCCTCTCTTTGCAACAACATGGATGGAACTGGAGAGTATTATGCTTAGTGAAGTAAGCCAGTCAGTGAAGGACAAATACCATATGATCTCACCCATTACAGGACAATAATGAACAAAACTAACAACAAGCAAAACAGAACCAAATATATGAATACGGTGAATAGGCCTTCAGTGGTCAGGGAGAAGGGGTTTGTGGGAGGGAGGAGGAAGAGGTGAGGAAGGGGAGCAGTTTAGACAAGAACCTAGTATAAAGGAACCATGGACATAGACAACAGGTGGGACTGACTTTGTGGGGAAATGGTGGGTGGGGACGGGGACAGAGAGGAGCAAAAATGGGATGGATGTAATACAACAACAATAACATTTAAAAAAAAGATTAAAGTAACAAAAACAATATGGTACTAGCATAAAAACCGACACATAGATCAATGGAACAGAATAGAGAACCCAGAAATAAATCCACACCTTCATAGTCAATTAATATTTGACAGAGGAAGTAAGCACATACACTGAGCTAAAGGTAGCTTATTCAATAAATGGTGTTGGAAAAAATTGGACAGATACATGCAGAAAAATAAAACTAGACCACATTCTATGCTACACACAAGAACAAATTCAAAATGAATTAAAGAATAAAATGTTAGAACAGAAACCAAAAAACAAAACAAACAAACAAACAAACAAAAACCTTGTGAAAACATAGGCAGTAAAACCGCAAACGTTGCTTGTAACAATATTTTATCTGATATATCTGTATAGGCAAGGGAAACAAAATAAAAAGTAAACCATTAGGACAACATCAAACTAAAACGTTTTTGCCCAGCATAGGAAACCATCAATAAAATAGACAACCCACTGAGTGGGAGAACATTGTCACTAAAACATCTGATAAGGTGTTAATATCCAAAATTTATAAAGCACTTACAAAGTTTAATACCAAAACTCAAACAACCCAATAAAAAATGTGCAAAGGAACTGAATAGACACTGCTCCCAGGAGGACATACAGACATATGAAAAGGCCAATAGATGTATAAAAAGAGCTCAGTGTCATTAATCAGAGAAACACAAATTAAAACCACAATGGGATATTATCTCACACTTGTCAGAATTGCTATCATCAATAAGTCAACAAACAATAAGTGCTGGTGGGGATGTGGAGAAAAAGGAACCCTTCTGTACTGTTGGTGGAATGCAGACTGATGCAACCACCATGGGAAGCAGTATGGAAATAACACACACAAAAAAAATTAAAAATGAAAATGCCTTATAACCCAGCAATTCTACATCTGGGAACTTATCTGAAGAAACCTGGAACACCAATTGAATAGACCATAAGCACCCTTATGTTCATTGCAGCATTATTTACAATCACTAAGATATAGAAGCAGCCCTATATCTGAGAAGTGTCCATCAGTAAATGAAGAATAAAACAACTCTGGGATATTTACACAATGGAATATGACTCTGCCATAAAAATTTTTTTTTTTTACTTTTTTTGGCAGCATAGATGGACCTGGAGAACATCATGTAAAGTGAAATAAGCAAGTCAGAGGAAGACAGATACCATATGATTTCATTCATGTGTGGAATCTAATGAATGAACTGAACTAATAAGCAAAATAGAGACAGACTCATAGGTAGAGAGCAGGCTGACAGCTCTGAAGTGGGGTATGTTTAGAGGGTGGAGGGATTAGCAAAAAGGTAAAAGGACCCAAGGACATGGGCAATAGTATGGTGATTATGGGCAGTGAGAGGGAACATAAAGGTAATAAATAGTAATGGAAAAATACAGAAAATGTTAAAAATACAGAAATAAATACAAGTACCATCAATCCTTTAATTAATGTGCGATAGGCATCAAGGAAGTGTATGTTGCAGGCTGAAAAGCTGGTGACTTTGGTCAAACTATATAAAAGCATTTGGTTAAACTTGTCCCTGTAATCACTTTGCAGGTTACATGCTCTCCAGGCCTGGCTCTGGGAGAAAGAGACAAAATCACAGTATTGGTTTCTTTTGGCTGCTTTCGGTTGCTTTTAGTAGGGAGCGGTAAAGAGAGAGAGAGAAAAAGTTTGGCAAGAATTTGCCAGTTTGCTAGCAGAGATGAATGGAAATGCAGCTTAGGGAAGGATCCTCTGTGCTTGGGACTGCAATCTAAAGTGACTAACACTCTAGTAATTTAGGCCTCATGGAGCTGGAAAATTGAACTGTTTCGGTACCATAAACAGAAGGAGATAATACTGTGTCTGTGAGATTTCCTCCAGGGATAGTTGTTAATGGAAAAATAGGGGCCAATCCAATGGCAAATATAGAATTAAATGGATTGTTGTCTCACCCAAGCCTGTTATTTCAAATGGCTTCAAAGTTGCTTCTGAATTAGAGAGAAATTACAGATAGAAAAGAAATAAGTGTTCACAAACTGAAGATTTATGCAGACCAGACCTTTGTCTATACTTACAAATTCATGGAAATCATTGGTAGCAAATTGCCCAGAAAACTGCTAAGAATTTTGAAAGTTATGTGATCAAAGAAGCCACAAACCTGGTTTGCAAAAGCTGTAATTTTCAGATCCCTAAAGCAATCCTCGGGAGAGTTGTGCACCCCCAGCTAGGGCATGCTCTCCCCAATTCACTTTGTTGTGTACGAAGAAGTTAATGGGCCAGCAGTCTCTGAGAGGTCAGTGGACAAAGGGACCTTCTCTCAGAGAGAACTACTGTCTATGGGCCAAGGGATTTTCTTCATTGGCTGTGGTAGGGACTTGTCACAGTTCCTTCCCAGTAAGATTTCATCATCCTTAAAGGATCATATGATTCATTGCCACTCATCCTTTTTCTAAATGGAAGTTTTTATTGCAACTATTCTGTTGACCAGTAAGTATAGGGAAGGTGCCAGGAAAAAACAAAACAAAACAAAACAAAACAAAACATGCCTATTAGTTTAAAAGTCTTCCAGCCCTGATGGAGTAGGCAATGTCACCCAGAAATCTTGAATTTTGATTGTATATGTATAATAACTAGATGGTTCTTTGGGCTATCTCCTTGGTGAAAGAGTATGGGAGGGCACAGATGAGTAGTTAGGGCACTTGAGGCAAAGCCTAGCAACTATTTCCAGTATCCATGCAAGATATATGGCTGGGTAATGAATAACTAACTTTTCCCAGTCTTCCTTATAACTGAGTATAGCCATGTGGTTGGATTTTAGCAAATGACAATTGGGCAGAAAAGCAGTAACCCACTAACAGGGCACCTCCCTAAAGTGGAAGCTGCTGACTTCCAGCTCCTCTGTATCTCCTTCCTTTTGTCTGGAATATGATGTGGTGCTATCAGCCTGCTTCAACCATGTGGACTAGACCAACATCCTGAGGATGTGGACAAATTGGTACAGACCTGACTCCTTGGGCAACCACAGGAGCCAAACTGCCTAAGACCCCTGTCCACTTCTGTATCTATCCATGCAAGAGAAGAAAGTTTAATATCTTGATGGATTTTTGGGTCTCCTTTCAGTAATAGTTTCTACCTACCCTAAAACTCAATTATTAAGGTAAAAACATGCAACATGCACATGCACACATGTGTGGGCACACACACACAAACACACACATGAAACACAAACTACTAAGATGTGCATTATGGCCTCAAATACTTGTGTATATACATATACACTGAAAACTAAGCATCAAAAAATGTTTATTTCTGGATAGTGATAGTATGAAAACTTACATATTCTTTGTTGTGTTTTTCCATATTTTCCATTTTACTTTGCATAAATATTATTTTATAATTAAAAAATACCAATATAGGCTATTTTTAAAGATAAAAATGGAAATTCTTCATTTCTCTTCCTTATATATTAATACTAATATTTTTTTCCAATGGCAACAGTTTTTCAAAGCTAGGACCAAATTAGACCAAATAAGTGCCCAAAAGAAACTCTACGTGCTTCGTCTTATCTTCTAATGCCATAAGTCCTATTCAATACTTGGTTGACATCTATTAGAAAACTTCAAATTTCATGGGAAAACTAGAAGAATAATTACCAGCTGATGACCACTTAAACAAAAGCCTGCATCCAGCTGTTAATGCACCCTAGAACTAACAAGGTGGACAGTTATAGGAAGGACAAATGGCCTATTGAAAACTTGCCTACATTTTCTTTCTTGCCAGAAGCCTCTGTGTCAAATATGCTTCTCAAAGTTTATACATGGTTGTTGTGATTGCTTTTGAAAAAAAATTCTATAATCTGCTCAAAATCCTCTTTCTCTTTTTCTATATCTAACCATCCAATGGACAACCTATGAGGATTCCAGGTTAACTAACCTCTTTAACTACACCCCCTTCACTGTGTTCTTACTGCCATGATTCTAGTTTAGGCCACTTGAATCTCTCACTGATGACAGCAACAGCACCTAGCCTCCCATCTCTCATCTTTTTACTTTTTAATGAAGTAACTATTTACACTGCAGTCAGAGCTATCCTTTTAAAAAGTATCTGCTCTACTTAATCATTTTCTATTGCTTTTAAGGTCCAGTCTAATGACTCAAAGACCCTTCATGATCCAAGCAGTACCTATGTCTCCAGTATTCTCCCCAGTCAAAAATTTTTATCCACTTCATTCCAGCAAACATATCCTCTTTGTTTGGGTATGTGATTCAGTTACACTGAATGTCTTATTTTTTTTTCCAGCATCATTTATTTTTCCTAGAATGTAGATATAATTTAACTGCAGAAAGACAGTGTTCAACACTATTTAAGCCTCATTTTAGTTTATCAATACTTGTAAATGTGAATTCACATTTCAGTAAAAATGGAAACTAAGATTTGACAAACTTAATACTGATTACTACAAAACTTTTATATGTAACACATGGACTTTAATATAGCAGAATTTGGCCTTTATATAAAGTAGGTTACACATAAACAAGCTACTTTGCTTATTTGTCCCAACCTATTCAGTGTTGCACAGGAGTCCCTCCCCATAGTTTTTACTATGTATTCGAACAGATTCCTTCCCTTAAAACAAAATGAAAAAGACCCTACCCAGCAAAAACACAAACAGAATTGTCCAATTCTAACTTATCAGCAGATATAACGCCAGAAATAGGTTATGGACTATTCTTAAGTCCTTTAACCTAAGTAATATAAAAAAGTTACAGCATTGACCAAAAGAACACACAGGTTTCTCATTAAACTTTCTTTTAATGGGTCTCAAAGTTCTTTGACAGATTTTGGTCAAGTTGTTTCCATGAAAAAGTACTGATTTTAAAAACTAATAACTTAAAAATTGCCACACACATGCACACACACAAAACAAATGGTCCACAAAATTCTCCTTTCCTTCTGAGGGTTTTATGATGCACTGTAATCATTAACCAATCCTTTACTATTAAACCTAAGTGGTCAATTGAGACACAGAGTTCTGAGACTGTTCTTCCACCACTGATGAAGATTGGGGTGGCAACTGTTGGGGATAATATTCATTTAGCCTTCTGAGCTTTCTGGGCAGACTTGGTAACTTTGCCAGCTCCACCTGCCTTCTTGTCCACTGCTTTGATGACACTCATGGCAACTGTCCATCTCATGTCATGGACAGCAAAGTGGCCCAGAGGAGGATAGTCAGAAAGAAACTCAACACACATGGGCTTGCTGGGAACCATATCAACAATGGCAGCATCAACAGATTTAGAAAACTTTGGGCCATCTTTCAGTTTTTTCCCAGATCGACAATCAATCTCCTTCAGCTCAGCAAATTTTTAAGCAATGTGAGCTGTGTGACAACAAACAGGTGCCTACCCAGTGCTGATTTGGCCTGGATGGTTCAGGATAATTATCTGAGCTATGAAGCCAGCTGATTCCATTGGTGGGTCATTTTTGCTGTCACCAGCCACATTGCCATGATGAACATCTTTGACAGACACGTTCTTGACATTGAAACCCCTAAGAAAAGCTTCACTCAAAGCTTCATGGTGCATTTCAACAGACTTTACTTCAGTTGTAATGTTGACTAGAGCAAAGGTGACCACCATTCTGGGTTTGAGAACACCAGTGTCCACTCGGCCCACAGGGACAGTACCAATGCCACCAACTTTGTAGACATCCTGGAGAGGCAGGCACAGGGGCTTGTCAGTTAGACAAGTTGGTGGCAGGATGTAATCTCATGATTAGTGACACTGAGCATCTTTTCATATGTCAATTGGCCATCTGTATGTCCTCTTTGGAGAAGTGCCTGTTCATATCCTTTATCCATTTTTAAATTTGTTTGTTTTTTGGTGTTGAAATGCTTGAGTTTTTAATAAATTTAGGATATAACCCATTATTGGTTGTGTCATTCATGAATATCTTCTTCTAGTGGGTGGGTGGTCTTTTTGTTTTGTCAATACTTACTTTTGCTATGCAAAAACATTTTAGTTTGATGTAGTCCTATTTGTTTGTATTTTCTTTTGTTTCCATTGCTTGAGGAGATAGATCCAAAAAAAAGTGTTGCTATGAGAAATGTCTGAAATTTTACTGCTCATGTTTTCTCCAGTATTTTTTTTTTGTTTGTTTTGAGTTTAATATTGAACTCTGATACATTTCAAGTTTATTCTTTTGAATGTTATAAGAGGGTGGTCCGATTTCTTTCTTTCTTTCTTTCTTTCTTTCTTTCTTTCTTTCTTTCTTTCTTTCTTTCTTTCTTTCTTTCTTTCTTTTTCTTCCTTCCTTCCTTCCTTCCTTCCTTCCTTCCTTCCTTCCTTCCTTCCTTCCTTCCTTCCTTCCTTCCTTTCTTCCTTTCTTTCTCCATGTATCTGTCTGACTTTCCCAATACCATTTATTGAATAGACATTTATTGAATAGAAATATGCCATTGGTATTTTGATAGGAATGGCATTCATTCTAACTCTATATATTGCTTTGTGTATTATAGACATTTTAATGATGTTAATTTTTCCTATTGTTAAACACAGTATATACTTCTACTTATTTATTTTTTTCTCAATTTCTTTCTTCAGTATTTTATAATTAGTACAGGTCTTTACCTCCTTGGTTAAATTTATTTCTAGGTAACAACTGTCCTTCTCTTGCTGCTCTTAAGATTCTCTCTTTGTGTTTAATATTTGGCATTTTAATTATGATGTATTTTGATATGGGCCTCCTTGGGTCTATCTTGTTTAGGACTCTCTGTGCTTCCTGGACTTGTGTGTGTGTGTGTGTGTGTGTGTGTGTTTTATTCACCAGGTTAGGGAAATTTTCACCAAATATTTCTTCAAACTTGTTCTTGATCCCTTGTTTTTTTTTCTTTTAATATTTTATTTTTATTTATTATTTTCATAGAGAAGGGCAGAAAGGGAGGAAGAAAGGGAGAGAAGCAAGAACATATGGTTGCCTTTTACCTGCCTCCAGCTACGGACCTGGTGAGAGACCTGGCTTGCAACCTGTTCTTGCTCTTTCTATTGCCCTTCTGGTACCCCTATAATGCAGATGTTATACTTGATGTTGTCTCAAAGGACCTTTAGACTATCCTCATTTAAAAAATTTATTTTGCACCACACCTGGCACCTAGTAAATAGTAGACCCCCAAAAGTTATTAATTACTGAGAATTAATACTGTGGCCTAGTATGTCACTATTTACTCCCAAGTAGCTGAGTTTTAAGCAAATCATTGAAAACTTTAGATTTTTTTTTTTTACATTTAACACCAAGGATCATGCTCTTTTCATGGCTCTTCAGGAATCTTTGTAAGTGGGGTACACCAGTAGTGTTAGCTTCTGTGAAGGTACCATTGGAATGAAAATGTCTATAACATTTACATGGCTCCACACAGCTTGGTACTCCACATAGCTAGCTGCCCAGGGTGCTTGTGGTTTGGACTACAGAAAGTGGTAGGTGTAAGTATTCTGTGTGAGCCACTTACATGAACATCTAGAAATCATACCAAAAGAATAAACTTCTCACATGTGGCCCTTGGTGTCTCATCAGCAATTTTAGTTTCAGCACAGTCAGGCTCTATTGGCTTGACTGTCCAAAGTACAGCTTTGCATGCAAGCTAGTTCTGGTTCAAGGAGCAATAAATCATTGAATAGCATGAGGGACACTCAGTTTTTTTCCTCAGAGCCTGGTCTCAAATCATGTCTTAGCACATGACCCCATATTAGCATATTTTAGCTGAGTGATGAAAAAGAGAAATATATTAGAAAGTCGTTTGGCCTCTGACATATGCCCAGTGGTGAAATTTCTTCTCCTAATGACTTTCATTTGAAGCTTAAAGGAGAAAATAAATGTGAACAGAACATACAATAACAAAGACTGGCCATGCAAGAGAATTCCTTCTCACTATCTTTAATAAATTCAGTTATCTCTTGCTGCATGTCTGCCATTCAGAGCAGGAAAACTATACATTGCAACTTTTTCAGGTTCAGGAACATCTTACCTCTTGTTTACTAGGGCAGAGGATAATTTAAGATGCTGTGCAGCTGCTTCTGTTGAACAAATGTTTATTCAGACTATACAAGGATTATTTACATTGTGATTTATTACTGGTAGTTTCCAGACCCTGAAAAGGCCTTTCTTTGTTCTTGACCAGCTTCCTTCCTTTTCATTAATAGTAAGAGCTTAAAGAAAAGAAAGATTACTTCTAACTCATTTTTATTGGAAAAAATGTCGTCAGGACAAATTTGCTAAAATCATAAGATACTTCAAAATAGTAGATGAGATTCAGGTGGCAGCTATCTCTCCTGATATGTCCCTGATTATCACTGTGATTGTGAATTGACCATGCAAAGCCTATGTGAATCATAAAGCAAGGGGAGGTGGTGAGGCCAGAGATCTGTGAATTTGCCCAATATGGGAGAAGCTAAAGAGCAGATCTTGAATGATGGTCTCTCATATCCCAAGAACTATCACTTTCAGGACATTACCATCTTCTATTTGTAGAGATGGGCTGCTTGTTGAGAATCTTTTGCTCATTTATGCTTATTTGATCCCCCTGCCAAACAGATCCTGTGTTCCTGTTCCTGTCATTAAACAAAAGCCTCACACCAAGGGATTTTCACTAGCCTGGAAAATTCTTCAGGTGGCATAAAATGTGAATCTTGTATGGCCACTGTTATTCATTATCTGGGTCACCTAAAATAATCCAGTCATCTACAATTTATTTCTTTTTTCTTTTATTTCAAACACAATACATTTAAAATATTTTATTTATTATTTTTAGAGAGCAGGGAAGGGAGAGAGGGAGAGGGGGAGAGAGACATCAGTGTATGGTTGCCTCTCACCCACCTCCAGCCACAGAGCTGGCTGGAGACCTGGCTTGCAACCTGGTTATGTGCCCTGGCTGGGAATCAAACTAGCGACCTTTGGGTTCGCAGGCGGGCACCTTATCCACTATGCTACCAGTGCAATTTATTTCTTAATCTACAGAATGGGAGACAATCCTTGCTCTGCCCAGCTCATGAGGTTGTGAGCAGTAAGTGAAACAATGCTTTTTATGTGCTTTGTGGATACTAAGAGCTTTAGAATGGAAGGGATGATGGGGATGTTGAGCTATTGAGAGTGTGCTACATCTGTTTTTAGTGCAAGTCAGACTATGGATGTGCAACAGTTTTGTGCCCCCTGACTTGTTCCTGCAATAAAAAATAACTAGCTTGTCATGAAATTGTGTTCTCCCCTTACCCCCCTCCCTGGACACAGCTAGTCTATATTTTTCATCCTTTATTACTCTTATATGTAGCTATCTAGTAAACACTGGCCAGTGGAATGTGGATGAAAGTGATGTACTTATGGACTTGACCCTTAACTATTTCTCAGCACAATCCTCTATTTTTATTTCATAATACTCTTAGAGTCTTAGTAAATTTTTCATTCTACTCCTTGGACCCAAAATATCTAAGGGGTCCAGTTATAATGTTAGGTCCAAACAACTTAATAGGTATTTATGTCTTAAGAACTTTGTGATGTTAGAAGAAAGTAGTATGCATAAATTAAAAGCAAAATCATATTTTTATCTCATTCTTAAATAATCATGATTATTTACTAATGGGGTGTGCATACCTGTTTGGGTGCTGCAGAACTTCTTAACCTTGGGGATCAAATTAGACATAGCCACCCTCATCCCTCATTTTCTATTGCATGTTGATTTCCATGTGGCTCTTGATTTTTATCACGAAGCCTGAAAAACAAGATTCGAAATTGATAGCATTGTTAGTGATATCAACATTATGGTGACTAAAGTATCCCTTCTTTAAGAAATCAAAAATAGTCATCCATCCAAGAACAAAAGTGTCTTTGTGGATGTTATGGGATCTATAGCATCTTATGCTCAGGAACTTGGAAGATGTCTCTTCCACCTGTGCATCTAGTAATATGCAAATAGGCCTTGGTAGGGGCTATGGAACTAGGGGAGCCAGCAAAATTATCAAGATTTCTTTAATTAAAGTCAGGAAAAACCTGCAAGTGCTGATATGGGCAAATATACAAGCAGGAGAGAGAACTTTGTAAGTCCAGCAAAAACAACAACAACAAACAAAAAACAAACAAACAAACAAAACAATTACAAGAGGTGGTGGTAAAAGTTTCCCATCCCACACCCTACCCACAAAGAAACACTGTACAAGGTTGATTATCTATCTGGTGGTAGCAACTTGACCCTTTAGGGAAAGAACAGCAGTGAGTGAATGTCTAGCTACCTCGATTGTACTGGTCATGGCTGCAGAAACCGATTTCTCTCCAAAAGCACCCAGAGTCTCCAATTATGACTGGGTGGAGAAAGGAGACTGGGAAAAAGGCAGATATGGGACATGGCTCTGCATGACTGCTCAGCAGGAAGTCCATTCATCAACCTCTGGGAGTACCACAGTTGGGGATCTCCCTACTGCTTTTACAGGCACCCCAACATCTCGAGTGTTAAACCCACACTCCCCTCCCCCACTCTGCGGCTAACTCCTTGTACATGTTAACAGACATGGTGATTAGCCAGAGCTCTGATAGATAGGCAGCATGCTCAGAAAACAGGCCTTGATCTGTGGGGAAGAGAGAAACCACAAACTTGAGCTATAGCGCCATCTCCTGGAAGACAAAGAGAAGACTTCAGTAGGCAGTCTGGTGACTTGTTAGAACAAAAGAAAGAAATGTTTAAGAATCTTGCCACAAAAAGGAGCAAGAATAGAGGATCACGTGTACACTCAAAGATAAATAAAACCATAGATAATAACACCACAATCAAACAGAATACCCCATTAGAAGGCAACTAGCAAGAACTTGAGAAGGTGTCTGCTACTCCATATGCAAAAGGAGCAATGTAAAACTACAAAACAAACAAACCAAAAACCAAAAACCAAAAACACACAAAAAAGAAACCGTAAAAAGCGAGAAAACATGCCATCGCAAAAAGAAAAAAACGATTCTCCAATATCTGAGCTCAAAGGCACAGAATTTTGTGATCTCACTGAAGAGGAACCCAAAATACATCTTTTGAAGAAAATTCATGAGCTACAAAAAAACTCAGAAGGACAATTTGATAAAATATTAAAAAAAAATACATATTCTAAAAGAAATATCTTCCAAAGGGATAGAAATTATAAAAATCAACAAAACAGATTCTGGAGAGGAAGAGCTCTGAAGGAAATGGAAAAAGAAAAGCAATAGAGAGCACCTACATAGCAAAGAGCAAATGTAAAATAAAACTAGTAAGTTAGATCATAGGAATTTTGAAATAACCCAGTAAGAGAAGAACAAAGAAAAAAAGAAATTAAAAACAGCAAAAAAAAACAAAAAAAAAAACAAAAAAAACCCTACATGATCTATAAGAATCTATCAAAAATAATAAATATTTGAATAATTAGTATTATAGAAGGAGAAAAAGGGAGAAAAGAACAGACCATTTATTTAAGCAAATAATAGCTAACTTTCTAAACCTGGGGAAGGAATCAGTCATTCAAGTTTACAAAGATAATAAATTACCCTTTTATCTCAATGCTGCATATTCACAATAGCCAAAATACGAAAAGAACCTAAATGATTATCAGTTCATGAATTGATAAAGATGTGATAATATACACACCTATACATAATGGAATATTATTTGGTCATGAGAAAGAAGGAAATCCTGCCATTTGTAACAACATGGGTAAACCTTGATAGTGTTATGAAAAATGAGATAAATCAGAGAATGATGAATGCCACATAATATCACTTATATGTGGAATATAAAAACAGAGTAGAATTGTGGTTACTAGGGGATGAGGGTTGGGGGGATTAGGGATATGTTGTTTAAGGGTACAAAGTAGGAACTAGTAGATAAAAAAGTCTAATGCATAGCATATTGTTTATAGCCAACAATATTGTATTATAAACTTCAAAGTAGCTAAGAGACTAGATTTTAATTGTTCCTACCATTAAAAAATAATTATTTTGAAGGTGTTAGTTAATGCTGTAGTGGCAATCATAGTGCAATATATAGAAAACAGTAAACTTATGTAGTATTGTATGTTAATTACATTTTATAAAAATAATAAAGCATTATAGAAATGAGTAGCATGATTTAATGATAAGATTGTATTACCTTGAAGTAGCAGTTTTGTAGTATCCAGCATATGCTGATTATACTGTGTTTTAGTTAAAATTTTTAAACAGCTTGTGGCACTCTGTGAGTTCACAGTAACACTCAAGGCTGTGTTTAAGAGAGCATGGCTTTCTGGTTTTTCTCCACGTAAAGAGAAATTTAAGGATTCAGAGGATGGAGAAGACAAAGGTGTTACCTCTGTTCAGCTGATAAGAAATGTGGGCATGAGTCTTCTCTGTTCAGGAGGCAGTCAAAAGGAACACTCAACAAGGAACTCCTAGGTCACCTTGTAGAAAGAATGAGATACATTTTTTTTTTTTTTTGACATTTCACTGATTTTTGAGGGTTGTTTGTAACAACAACTGGTAAATGTTGACCCACACACCCTCCAAATTCATAAAATCTTACTAGAATTACTTTTGTAAATCCAAGCTTTTTCTTTTTTCCACATTGGATGGCCTCAACCATGGGAAATAAACGTGGGACTACTCAGTTTCTACCTTGGTGTATCTATTATGACCTGGAGAAGTACAGACAGTCCTCTGAGGAAGGAGGTCTTCCCTAGGGACAACAAAATATTTGTAAAGTAAGCAAAGGTATTCTCCAGGGTCCAAATTATCAACCAAAATGCAAAGATTCTTGAAGTTTTAGGGGGTGTTTGTTTCCCAAGAGAACAAAGTATTGTTAAAAGATAAAGAAAAGAAGGTTGGCTTGGCTTTCATTCATTAGAGTGGATTCACACTCCCAAGTGATGAGATGTAAATTGCACTTTCACAGAAGTTGCAGTGAAGCAGATTTTATAGTCCAAGGACCTTTTCCTGAAAGAACAACACAGGTCACTTGTTGATCATCAGCATTCAAAACTGGCATTCAGGCTTCAGTGGTTGGATCTTAGGGACTCTTTCCTTGGAAGTAGGTCACATTTTCAATTTGGCTCTTGTTTCCTGATGAACCTAGAGAATGTAGTAGTTCAAAAGGAGGTAAACATTTCCAAGAAAGTTTCTGTGTGATTATCATCTTATTCATAACATCTCTGAGAATTCCATCAGTTAACCCAAAGAAGTATGGAGCTGAGAGCAGGACATTCTTCTCCTTCTCATGAGTAATTACATGTCACCATGCTTCTGGAAACCTGCTATCCCACACATGTCTATATCATCCTGTTGGTTCAAGAAAAGTACTAAGGTTCTATTATTTCATATGTTCACCCTAGATCTTTCTCTTTTCACCTTTTTATCGACTTTCTTCAAGCCCAGACTTCTTTTTTTTTTAATTTAATTTTATTTTTATTTTTAAATTTTATTGTTGTTGTATTACATCCATCCCTTTTTTGCTCCCCTCTGTCCCCCTCCCCACCCACCCTTTCCTCCCAAAGAGCCCAAACTTCTTATTGGTTGAACAGAGGTAACACACTGCTGTTGTGAATGAAAGAATCAGGAATGGAGCTTTCTTGGCCCCATGAATTTCAGGAAATATTCCAGAGACTGTGTGGTTCTCCAAAGGTATTTTCATGAAGGGTGGCGTGAGAAGCCTATATGCCATAGACCCAAGTGCACACCACTAAAATCTGTCTTCCCTGTAAATCTCTCTGAAGAGAAAATTTGTCTGTTACTTTTTGATTTTTTCACCTTCATTGAGGTATAATTCACAAATGCAATTATGAGATATTTAATGTGTAAATCATAGTGGTTTGAGATCTGATCTTTTTATCCTCATCAGAGGGTATTTTTTCATTGCTTTTAGAGAAAGAGGAAGGGAGAAACAGAGAATGGAGGGAGAGAGAGAGGGGAAAACATTGATGTGAGGGTGACACATTGGTAGGTTGCCTTATTGTACGTGCCCTGATTGAGGATCAAACCCGCAACCTGGTTGTGTATCCTGACTGAGAATCAAACCTGCACACTTTTGGTATAGGGGATGATGTTCCAACCAACTAAGCCATACCAGCCAGGACAATATTTGATTTTTTTTTTTTTTAATTTTATTGTTGTTGTATTACATCCATCCCCTTTTTGCTCCCCTCTGTCCCCCCACCCACCCACCCATTCCCCCCAAAGTCAATCCCACCTGTTGTCCATGTCCATGGTTCCTTTATACTAGGTTCTTGTCTAAGCTGCTCCCCATCTTTGCCTCTACCTCTCCCTCCCCCCTACCCCGTTC
>PVIW01016977.1:0-15219 GCA_004026585.1 Noctilio leporinus | reverse complement strand
TTTAACATCATTGTTTCCAATATAAAGTATTAAATTCTGATAGCAACTGTCATGTCAAAGGAATACGATGTTAGAGCAACCATAAGTTATGGACTGCGTGCAGGGTGAACTGCTAAGGAAATTTCGGACTTCAATAACATCTCTTTATGTATAGCTGACAACGTGAAGAAGGTGTATGATGCTGATCCTGATGTTGCCACACCAACAAGGAAAACTCCTAAGCAATGCAAGGATTGCACAAGTCCAGATGTTGTACACAGAATCCAGGGGATTATCAGTGAAGATCCAGGAAAGTCAGTATGCTCCATAGTAAGAGAACTGCTGATGTCAGATGAAGATATCAGATACAGATCATATGTTCTTAGAAGAAGCCAGTTTATGACACAGCAGACAAAGGAGAGGTGTTTTGAAAAAGAAGGAAATGGCTAACAACATGGAAAATTCCCAAAGAAAAAACCCTCTGATTTTCTTCTTTGATGCAAAGAAGTTTCAGCAGGACCAGTCAATAGAAGAAACAACAGGTGGCTCTGTGAGATTCTTAATGAAGTCCCAATTGTCACGAAAACGAAATTTCCTGCTACAGTGATGGTGTTAGGTGTTGTCAGCAATGAAGGAGATAGCATGACCCCGCATTTTTTCCCACAAGGCTTGAAGGTGACTGCTGATGTTTAACCTTGATGTTTTGAGAGAGCTAGTTGTACCGTGGATGGATGAAGCAAGTTGCAAATGGATGTCATTTTACCTTCCAACAAGATGGTGCACCAAAAAAAAAAAAAAAAAGATGGTGCACCAGCACGTAAACGCCAAAAAGGTGCAAGAATTTCTCAGTGTCAGTGTTCTTGAATTCAGGTCAAAGGATATCTGGCCACCTAGTTCACCTGATGCAAATCCTTTAAACTATTATGTCTGGAGAATTTGTGAGAGAGAAGTTAATAAACCACCACCTCATTCCAATAAAGAGGCTGTTAAGGCTAAGACTGAAAACATTATGATGTCCACAAATAAAGAAAAGTTAAAGTGTGCTCAAGATTCTGAAGTCGAATCGACTCTATCATTGCGGCAAAAGGAGACTTTTTTTGAACAAGTTAAAAAATAATGACTATGTGTATGTATTTCCATGTAAGAATAGGTTTACTTCAAAATATAACACTTTTGTGGTATGTTGTTTATTTTACTATAATTTTGCCACTTTATTTTGTGTACCTGTACCTTTGATCTTATCATTGCACTTGATGCTTGGAATGTCCTTCTCCAGATGTATAAATGACTCACTTCCTCAATTCCTTTAGGTCTCTGCTCAAATATCACTATCAGAGAAGCTTTCATTAATTACTTTTTAGGACATCAATACGCAACCAACTCCCTTTGTTGGAACTCTCTACACTCCTGATCTTGCTTTTTCTCCAGAGCACCTCCCACCTCATTTTATTTCTTCTTCACTTAAAAAACAAAACAAAACAGAAACCTCACATGAGGATAGACTTTTCTTGATTTTAGAGAAAGGTAGAAAGGGAGAGAATGAAACAGCCATGTGAAAGAGAAACATCAATCAGTTGCCCCTCGTATGTACCCTGACTGGGGACTGAACCCTCAAACTAGGTATGTGTGTCGTGACTGGGAATTGAACATGCAACTTTTTGGTGTATGGAATGATGCTCAAACTAACTGAGCCATTCAACCAGGGCTGTATTTTCATTTACTGCCTAACTCTATATATTAGAATGTAAACTCCATAATGCTATGACTGACAATGTTTTGCTATTACATCCCAGTGCTGTAACATAACAGAATTAGGCATGTAGAAGGTGATCAATAAATATTTGATGAGTGACTTAATGACTGAATAAGAACATAGTCAGTATTTCTCCTTCCACCAGTTCATATTCATCCTATTATTTGGATTCCTGCCCATTCAGTGACTGTAAAGCCCTATTGTTTTAGGGATGTAAAGTACAAACAAGTAAATAAAGAGTAGGATTAAATATGAGAGAGGAAGAATGATGTAAGGTTAATAGCATACTTTTTTTTTTTTTTTAAAGATTTTATTTAATTATTTTTAGAGAGAGGGGAAGGGAAAGAGGCAGAAAGGGAGAGAATCAATGTATGGTTGCCTTTCACCTGCCTCCAGCTAAGGACCTAGCTTGGAGACCTGGCTTGCAACCTGGTTATGTGCCCTGGCTGGGGAATTGAACCAGCGACCTTTGGGCTCGCAGGCTGGCACTTCATCCACTGTGCCACCAGCCAGGGCTAATAGCACAGACTTTGAAAGTAAACAGACCTTGGTTCAAATCCAAGCTTGAGGTATAATCTTTAAAAAAAATTTTTTTTTTTTATTTTTAGTCAAGAGAGGAAGAGAGAAAGTAACACTGATTTGTGTTCCACTAATGCATTCATTCAGTTGATTCTTACATGTGCCAACTGGAGATTGAATCTGCAACTTTGGCATATCAGGATGACACCCCAACAGAGCTACCCTGCTACTTGGCCATGGCCTTGAGCTACAATATTAAATACACTACTTAGCCTCTAAACCTTTGGTTTCCTATCAGTGAAATGGATATACATATCTACTTCATAAGGATACTAAGATACTGTGAAAATTAGGTGAAACAAATACTTGTATATTAAGTGGCTCTAACACACAGTATTTAGGTAGTTCTGGGAAAGTTACGTAACTTCGGTGCTTCAGACTTTCTAAAATCAGAGCAACTTTAGAGCTTACTTAAAGGACTATTACATTGATTCATTCTTGCATTCAATAAATATCTAAGCACTTACATGTTGTATGTAAGAGGAAAATAAAGAAGTATGCACGGTGGATAAGGTGCTGGCCTGTGAACCCAAAGGTTGCTGATTTGATTCCCAGCCAGGGTACATAACCAGGTCTCCAGCCAGGTCTCCAGCCAGGTCCTTGGCTGGAGGAAGTGAAGGGCAACCATACATTGATGTCTCTCTCTCCCTCTCTTCCTTCCCTTCTTGCTAAAAATAATAAATAAAAAATCTTAAAAAAAAAAAAAAAGGAATTGCTTTGCAAACATACATGGCTAAACAAACACATGCAATGCTTGCTTATGATGACTGTGATTCCCAATGTTTTTCAAGACAGTGACTGGACTGTGAAATTTACCTAGTAAATTTCTTAATACCAGCACCACTTTTCAATTGCAATTGATCTACAATAAACATCTGGAAAAGGTCTGAGATTATTTCTTCCTAATTATTTCTGCTGATATGTATTACTGACCAAATTAAAAAAAAATTTTAAGATTTTATTATTTTTAGAGAGAGGGAAAAGGAGAGAGGCAGAAAGGGAGAGAGATACCAATATATGGTTACCTTTCACCTTCCTCCAGCTACGTACCTGGCTGGAGACCTGGCTTGCAACCTGGTTATGTGCCCTGGCTGGGAACCAAACGAGCGACCTTTGGGTTTGCAGGCAGGCACCCTATCCACTGTGCCACCAGCCAGGGATGACCAAATAATTTAACTTAAAAGTCCACTTGTGTTGATATTACATAAACAGTAATAAACTGGCCTTCTGTGTCTGTGGGACATGTCTGTGGGACATGCTGGGAGCGATCTCAGCACCAGGCCAGACCATAAAGCCCAGACAAGGTTCCAGTGCCAACAAAATAAAGGCTTATAGCTTCTAGCTGCGAAAAACCAGTGGGGATTGATGGCAGTAGGAATTGCCCTTCTCTCAGTAGAGTCTATTTATGGAGGGCCCTCACGATACTAAAATGAAGAAAACTCACCTATTCTCATAACCACAACCAGGGTATCAAGAGGGATGCTAGTCACATATAAGAAGTGGATGAAGTCACAGGAAACAGGCTGAGTGCCCAGCAAGAGGGCATTGTTCCCTCACTGACCTCTCCCCCACATACAGTGAGCACCACAAAGCAGTGAAACAGGTCACCGTGCCCTGGTCAATATCTAAGGTCTGCCCTTTACAATAGAACAGGTGCGCCAAGACAAGGAGTCAAAGCAGCTCCCTACCTAATATTTAGAAAAAAAAAAAAACACAGGCTGCCAAATTAAGGATACAAAGAAATATGGCTCAGATGTAAGAACAGATCAAAACTCCAGAAGAAGAACTAAGCAAAATGAAGGTAAGCAACCTATCAGATGCAGGGTTTAAAACAATGGTAATGATGCGCAGGAAACTCAATGAGTATGGCAAATTTATGAGGGAAGAAATGAAGGCTACACTAAGTAAAATAAAGAAAAATCCACAGGGAACTATTAGTGAAAGGAAGGAAACAGGGTTCATTCAAATCAATGATTTGGAACATAAGAAAGAAACAGTCAACCAGTACAGAATGAAGAAACAAGAATTCAAAAATAACTAGGAGAGAATAAGACTTGGTGACATCTCCTAAAAGTGCCAACATCCAAATCACAGGCATGTCAGAAGGAGAAAAGAAAGAGCAAGAAATCAAAAACTTATGTGAAGAAATAATAAAAGAAAATTTCCTTTTTTTGGCAAAGGAAATACCCATATAAGACCAGGAGGCACAAAATCCCAAATAAGTTGGACCAAAAGAGGACCAGACTAAGACACACTATAATTAAAGTGCCAAAGGTTAAAGATAAAAAGAGAATCTTAAAAGCAAGAAGAGAAAAGCAGAGACTTACTTAAAAAGGAGTTCCCATAGACTATAAGCTAATTCCTTTGCAGGTAAGAAGGAGCTGGCAAAAAGTATTCAAAGGGATGGAAAGCAAGGATCTACAACCAAGATTACTCTATCCAGCAAAGTTATCATATAGAATAAAAGGGCAGATAAAGTGCTTCCCAGGCAAAGTAAAGGTAAAGGAGTTCTTCATCAACAAGCCATTATTGTATGAAATGTTAAAGGGACTTATTTAAGGAAAAAAAGATAAAAAATATGAACAGTAAAATGACAACAAACTCATAACCATTAACAACTGAATCTAAACAAAAAACTTAAACTAGAACAGGAACAAAATCACAGATATGAAGATCATTTAGAGGCTTATCAGCGAGGAGGAGGAAGGGGGAGATGGGAAAAAGGTATAAGGATTAAGAAGCATAACTGGTAGGTACAAAATAGACAGAGGGATATTAAGAATAGTATAGGAAATGGAGAAGTCAAACAACTTATAGGCTCGATCCATGAACATGAACTAAGGTGGGAGGGTGCATGAACTAAGGGGTACTGGGTGGATGGTGGCAAAGGGAGAAAATTGGGACAACTGTAATACCATAATCAATAAAACATACATTAATAAAATAAATTAAAAGGAACTACTATAAATATGTTCAAGGATTTGACGGTAACGATAACCATAACGATCCAACAGATGAGAAATTTCAATAGAAAAATCAAAACTTAAATAATGAAAAAATCTAACACTGAAGCATATCAGTAATAAAAAATTCATTGGATAGGCTTAATATTGGTTTGGACATGGCAGAAAAAGGATAAGTGAATCTAAAGAAAGATATCAATAATTTATCCAATCTGAGAAGAAAAAAAAAAGACCAAAGCTTCAATGACCAGTAGGACAATATAAAGCCATTTAACAGATATGTCATTGGAATTCCAGGGGAGAAAATAAGAAAATGGGGTACACAAAATACTTTCAAACAAAATATTACATACAGAGAATGATATAGAGTTAGCTTCTCATTAGAAACAATGGAAGCCAGAAGACAATGGAAAGACATTTTTAAAGTATTGAATGAAAAAAAATAATCTGTACACCCCAAATCAGTAACTGGCAAAAATATTCTTCAAATGGCCTTTGAGTTAAGTTGTAGTTGACAGAATTCAACACCAGGAGACCTCTAGAAGAAACAATGAAGGATGCTGTTTAGGCTAAAGAGAAATAACATTAGATGCAACTCAGATCTTTTAAGAAGAAATGAAGGACCCTGGAAATGGTAAATATATTGGGTAAATATAAGTCTGTTTAGTTTTTTCCATAAAATAAATGACACATTTTTCATTTTCACCAATAAGTTTACTAATTTGGATATTTTGAATATTCCAGCTATCTCCAACTACTGGCTTGTCATGGGTAGAGGCTGCTAAACATCTTCCAATGCATAAGACAGCCCCACATCAAAGAATTATTTGGCCAAAATGTCAATAGTACTAAGAAACTCCACAATCCAACTTTTGACATGTTCGATCAGTCACACCCCTTTCTCCATACACTGAACAAATCTTTTTGTGCATTTCAGTTGCATTTTTACCTTTCCTGAAAAAAGGCATAATACACTGAAAATGTTGTGTGCTTTCTTCCAGCTTCGAAATTTAAATGGTTGCACAAAAATTCACCAATTTCGATGTTTTTTTTAAAAATAAAAATTTTATTTATTATTTTTAGAGAGAGGGGAAGGGTGAGAGGCAGAGAGGGAGAGAAACATCAACATATGGTTGCCTTTCACCTGCCTCCAGCTACGGACTGAGCTGGAGACCTGGCTTGCAACCTGGTTATGTGCCCTGGCTGGGAATTGAACCAGCAACCTTTGGATTCGCAGGCCAGAGCCTTATCCACTGTGCCACCAGCCAGGGCCTGATAAATTTTTTTAAAATGCATGTTGATATAACAGCTGTCACAATACAATCTAACCAAATTGTTTTGAATGAAGTTAAAGACAACTACACACTACTATATCATTGTAGAGGGAAAAAAAACTAAACTAACGTTTTGGCCATCCAAATGTAACTACATAGAAAAAACTGTTTTTTCCCCCCCCTTCTCTTAATTACTGGCTATATATATATATATATATATATATGTGTGTGTGTAATTTATTTAAAAGTGGGGGGGGGGGCGGTGAGTGGAGGGAGAAAAAGAGAAAGAGAAACACTAAGGTAGAAGAGAAACACTGACTGGTTGCCTCTTGCATGCCTGCAACAAGGGACCTGGCCTGCAACCAAAGCATGAGCCTGATCAGGAATTGAACCAGAAACCTTTCAGTTTGTGGAACACACTGAGCCCCACCAGTCAGGGCTCCTAGTTACTATTTACATAAAAGGCTGAAACATTTAGCGTGGGGTTCATATGTACATAAATATATGTGACAACAATAATAGAAAGGATAGGTACGTAGTACCACATCAAGTGAAATACAATTAGAAAAAAAAGGATATACAGTAATATTAGTTTAACCCCTAGAGCGACCACTAAAAGATTATAAAAAAATTAAGCAAAATACGAAGAAGAAATAAAATACAATATAAAGATATTTGATTAAACAAAAAATGACAGAGGGACAGGTAGAAAACAAACAGCAAATGGCAGCTAAAAACTAACCACATTAACAATTTCATTCAATCTAAATTAAACTGAAACTCAATTAAAAGGCACAGGTTTTCACACTGAAATTTAAAAAAAAAAAAAAAAAGTGTGATCCTATTCTATGCTGCTTGCAAGAAATTCACTTGGCAAAGAAAAAGGTTTATCAAGTAAACAAAAAGCAGTAAGGGAGCTGGTGTGGCTATGTGAACATCAGATGAAGATGGAGACAAGGAGGATTAGAGATAAAGAGGGACATTTCTTATTTATTTATTAAAGATTTTATTTATTATTTTCAGAGAGAAAGGAAAGGAAAGAGACAGAAAGGAGGACTGAGACATCAATGTATGGTTGCCTTTTGCCTGCCTCCAGCCACAGGCCTGGCTGAAGACCTGGCTTGCAACCTTGTTATGTGCCCTGGCTGGGGAATCAAACCAGTTACCTTTGAGTTCGCAGACCAGCGCCTTATTCACTGTGCCACCAGCCAGGGCAAGAAGGACATTTCCTAACATTAAAAAAGGCAATACACTAGCCCTGGCTGGTAGCACAGTGGATAAGGCGCCAGCCTGCGAACCCAAAGGTCGCAGGTTTGATTCCCCAGCCAGGGCACATAACCAGGTTGCAAGCCAGGTCTCCAGTCAGGTCTGTGGCTGGAGGCAGGTGAAACGCAACTGTACATTGATGCCTCTCTCCCTCTCTGCCTCTCTCCCTTCCCCTCTTTCTAAGATAATGAAATAAAATCTTTAAAAAAAAAAAAAAAAAAAGGCAATACACTAGAAAGACAATAGCGATCCTAAATAAGTATGCACCTGGTAAAAGAACTTCAAAACATGATGTAAAAGCTGACAGAACTAAACAGCAACAGAGGAAAATACAAATCTTGTAGATTTTAACTCCCTTCCCAATAGCTGACAGAACTACACACAAAAAAATTAGTAAGACTATATAAGACTTCAACAATGCTATTGACTTTCTTGACCTAAAATATTCTTTTCCAGTATGCATGGAACTTAGAAAAGCCATTTGCTAGGCTATAAAACAAATTTACTTACATACATTTACCAAAATTCATCTAATTAGTCCCAACCTGTGTGGCTCAACTGGTTGGGTGTCACCCTGCAAAGCAGAGTCACCTGCTGGATTCCTGTTTGGGGCACCTGGGTGGCAGGTCCAGTCTCCAATCTGGGTGCAGGAAAGAGGCAACTAAAGGGTGTTTCTCTCTAATGTGGATGTTTCTCTCCCTCTTTCTCCTTCCCTTTCCCTCTAAAAATAAAATGTGTGCATTCATTATACATGTTCACATTAATCAAAAAGGAAATTTATCTGCTTATAGGTGGATAAGGGGAGTGCAAGAGAACACTTTCTGTGTCTGTTGATTCTTAGTTGGCGGCAGTTCAAAATCATCCTTACACATCCTTACACTTTAGCATATATTTAGAGGTGGGATATTTCTATCTCCAAATGGAAAGCAGAGAGTATTACAGCAGAAACATGGGTGAGGTATTTTCATAGTTATTTCTTTTGCAAAAGTCGTAATGACACATATGTATTCTTGCTTTCTAATGCACTCCACTGAACTCTTTTTTTTAAAAATGATTTTAGAGAGAGGAAAGAAGGGAAGGAAGTGGGGGAAGGAGAGAGAGAGAGAGAGAGGCATCAACTGGTTGCCTCCGATACATATGCAACCAGATTAGCAAATGAATCTGTATCTTAGGTATGTGCCCTGACCAGGAACTGAGCTCTCAACCTTTTGATATATGGGAGGGGCAATACGCCAACTGAGCAACACCACTTCAACTGAGCCATACCTGTAAGGACCACTGAATAATTTATTAAATTATTCAAAGTAATTAAGCCCTGGCTGGTGGCTCAGTGGGTAAGGCGCCAGTGAAAGGGCACCACACATTGATGTTTCTCTCCCTCTCTGCCTCTCCCTCTTCCCCGCTCTCTAAAAATAGAATCTTTAAAAAAAAAACTAATTAAGATGACATAAAGTATATTTACAAAAAAAGAGGGAGAGAGCAATTCATTCATAACCCTGCTATTAAAAACTGTTTTTGCATCAAATTAAAAGTTAAATGTTGGCTTAGCTGAATTCAAAGAAATTCAAGATACATGAGTATCAATGTCTAACTCTGAATCAAAATACTGAATAAATTACAATTTCCCATGAAGCTATTCTAAGATTCTTCAGTCAGAGACAGAGGGGAGAGACAGACATCAATGTATGGTTGCCTTTCACCTGCATCCAGACCTGGCTTGCAACCTGGTTATGTGCCCTGACTGGCAATTGAAACCAGTGACCTTTGGGTTTGCAGGCAGGCACCTTATCCACTGTGCCACCAGCCAGGGCTGAATTGAGTTTTTAATTACAAATAAGACAGGAAAATTATTTTAGGAAGAGGAACAATAACTCCTAACAAATATGAAAACATGGTAAACCTGGGGCACTTTAAGCAGTGCTATATAGGTATGTAGTATGAAAGAGATTAACTATATGTAGTAATATATGCAGAGGTCATATTAAAGATATGAACATCAGAACACCCCATACTAAGGACTCTGCTTAAAATTCAGGATGAAATTCGTAGACACAACTTGAAAGTGGAAGCAGATACCAGTTAATAAGTTATGGTAGGAGGTAAGGCAATAGCCTGCTATTTTCAACCAGTGTACTGCAAGACTTTTAAAAACATGTAATACCTGTCTAGTCAGGGATTTTGACTCCTTTTCTGTTAGACTGTCAAATAAAATAACAATGACAGCCAAATCCAACAACAGCCATCCACTGTCAAGGATTCAAAATTGTACGTATTTACTTTTGTCAAATTGGCAAAAATATTTTTGATGTGCTGCAGAATTTCAGTAATTAGTTTATGTGTGCCATGAGATGAAAAAGGTTGAAAACAGCTGCAACAGACAATGAAGGTTTTGATACTGCAGTGGAAAAAGTAGAATCAATAATACTAGGTGTTAAAATGACTGGTATGAATACAAATTAATCAAAAAAACCTTCTGAGTTTAACTAATTCGTTCTCCTATTTCATGAAAACACATTTTGACATTTGGAAACATATTTAATTCCTTATGTATCAATTTGGTTTCCACAGAAAGCTAAACTGTTAAGAGTGTAGAAAGCCCATTTTCTATATCTGGAAGGCAGTAGGGTATTAATGCTTGTTCAAAAAATTACCACACTGAAAGAAAACTATAGGCCAATATCTCTGATGAACATAGATGCTAAGATTCTCAACAAAATATTGGCCAACTGGACCCAGCAATACATTCAAAAGATCATACACCATGATCAAGTGTGTTTCATTCCAGGAATGCAGGGATGGTACAACATTCGCAAATCAATAAATGTAATACACCACATCAACATAATGAAAGACAAAAACCATATGATTATATCAATAGATGCTGAAAAAGCATTCGATAAAGTACAGCAACCATTTATGATAAAAACACTTAGCAAAATGGGAATAGATGGAGCATACCTCAACATAATAAAGGCCATATATTAGAAACCTGATGCCAACATCATACTCAACAGACAAAAACTAAAAGCTTTCCCCCTGAGATCAGGAACAAGACAAGGCTGTCCCCTTTCTCCACTTCCATTCAACATCGTTTTAGAAGTTCTAGCCATAGCTATCAGAGAAGAAAAAGGAACCAAAGATATCCAAATTTGAAAGGAGGAAGTCAAACTGTCATTATTTGCAGATGACATGATAGTGTACATACAAAACCCGATAGGCTCCACCAAAAACTTACTTGACCTAATAAGCAAATTTAGGAAAATAGCTGGGATATAAAGTCAATATCCAGAAATCAAAAGCATTTTTGTATACCGATAATGAAACATCAGAGATAGAAGCTAGAAAACAGATCCCATTTATCATTGCAACAACAAAAATAAAGTACTTAGGAATAAACTTAACCAAGGAGGTAAAAGATATATACTCAGAAAACTACAAAACACTGAAGAAAGAAATTAAGGAAAATATAAATAAATGAAAGCATATACCATGTTTGTGGATGGGAAGAATTAACATCATTAAAATGTCTATAGATTCAATGCAATCCCAATTAAAATACCATTGACAGACTTCACAGAGATAGAAAAAAATACTTCAAAAATTTACATGGAGCCCAAAACGCCCATGAATAGCCACAGCAATCTTGAGACAGAAGAACAAGGTAGGAGGAATCACAGTACTGGACATCAAACTATACAACAAGGCTACTGTAATCAAAACAGGCTGGTACTCAGGACTCTATTGGCAATTAATATTCGACAAAGGGGGAAGGAACATAAAATGGAGAAAAAACAGTCGCTTCAACAACATGGTGTTGGGAAAACTGGACAGCAACATGCAAAAAAATAAAACTAGACCTCCAACTTACACCATATACCAGAATAAACTCAAGATGGATAAACATAAGCAGTGCCACCATAAAGGTCCTGGAGAAAAATACAGGCAGTAAAATTTTAGATATCCTATGCAGGAATATGTTTACTGATACTTTGCCAAGGGCAAAGGAAATAAAAGAGCAAATAAACAAATGGGACTATATCAAACTGAAAAGTTTCTATTCAGCTAAAGGAAACACCAGCAAAATTCAAAGGGAATCAACTGTATGGAAAAACGTATTTGCCAATGATACCTTGGACAAGGGTTTAATCTCCAAAATATATAAAGAACTAATGTGACTCAACACCAGGGAGACAGACAGCCCAAACAAAAAATGGGCAAAGGACCTGAACAGACAACTCACTGAGGGAGACATACAAAGGGCCCAAAGGCATATGAAAGAATGCTCAACATCACTAGCCATCAGAGAGATGTGAATTAAAACCACATTAAGATACCACCTCACACCTGTCAGAATGGCAATCATCAACAAATCAGCAAACAAGTGCTGGCGAGGATGTGGGGCAAAGGGAACCCTCATACACTGTTGGTGGGAATGCAAGCTGGTGCAGCCACTATGGAAAACAGTATGGAGTTTCCTTAACAAAACTAAAAATGGAACTGCCTTTTGATCCAGCAATTCCACTAGGACTATACCCGAAGAACCCTGAAACACCAATTCAGAAAAACCTATGTACCTCTATGTTCATAGCAGCGCTCTTTACAATAACCAAGTACTGGAAACAGCCCAAGTGCCCATCAGTGGATGATTGGATCAAAAAACTTTGGTACATTTACACAGCAGAAAGAAAGAACTCTTAACCTTTGCAACAACATGGATGGAACTGTAAAGTATTATGCTGAGTGAAATAAGCCAGTCAGTGAAGGACAAATACCATATGATCTCACCCATTTCAGGACAATAATGAACAAAACAAACAAATAAGCAAAACAGAACCAGATACATGAGTACAATGAATAGACCTTCAGGGGCAAGGGGGAGGAAGGAGCTGGGAGGGGAGAGAAGGAGGCAAAGAAGGGGAGCAGTTTAGTCAAGGAACTCGTATGGAAGAACCATGGACATGGACAACAGGTGGGATTGACTTTGTGGGGGAATGGGTGGGTGGGGAAGAGGACAGAGGGGAGCAAAACAGGGATGGATATAATACAACAACAATAAAATTAAATAAAAAAAAAATTACCACACTGAGGATATTTTATATACTTGCTCAATCTTCTCTATTGTTATATACATCTTTTTACAAAATGGTTTGCATGAGAAATCCCCTAGTATTCATGTTAAAAATATAAGACACAAGCATAGGCTCACTGAATCAAAATCCAGCAGTAGTGCCCAGTAGTGCACATTAAAGTTTAGAAGAACCATTAAAGAACTCTAACCCAGGAGAGCTTCCTAGGGACAATCTGCCATTTTACCACCTTTGTCCCCTCTTACCACTGATTAGATATCAGGTATTTTATTTGCTGCCAAAGATAGCAGGGTAGGGAAGAAATACATTTCTGGCCTCAATTTTAAACTGTATGGGTCTCAAAACTCTTTTGAGAAAACTTGTCACTCATTTTTTTTTTAATTGCCCAAGTTTCCAATGGTACGATAAACATCAGATTTGCAAGATTATGCACTGCATTCCAACCACCCAAGGTGCATTTGGTCCAAAGTCAGAAACTGGACAATGGTTATTTCGAAGATTTGATATAAATTTCACTTAGGAAAATTTGTTCCATTCAGCCAATGTATCAAGTGGTATAAAAGGCTATGCTAATTTTTTTTTTTTTTAACATTGTGGTTATCTGTAGTGTAACCATTAGAAAAAGACAAAGTTTTTTAAGTGATACTCTATTTGATTAGTTTTAAAACTTTTTTTATTGATTGATTTTATAGAGAATGGAAGAGAGAAAGAAAGAGATCGATTTGTTATTCCATTTATTCATTCATTGGTTGCTTGTTGTGTGTGCCTTCAAACCTGCAACTTTGAAGAATTGGGACAATTCTCTAACCAACTGAAATACCTTGCCAGGGCTGATTAGTTCTTAAGCTCCATTACAAAAAACTAATTCATCCCACAAAGCAAAAAGATCACCAGTTCAATTCCTGGTCAGGGCACATGCCTGGGTTGTGGGTAAGATCTCAGGCTGGAGGGTGTGGGAGAGGCAACCAAACAATGCTTCTCTTGCACATTGATGTTCTCTCCCTCCCTTCACCTCGCTCTAAAAAGTAAAATATTAAAAAAAAAAAAAAAACAAAAAAACACAACAAACAACTAATTAAAAGAACAGATAGCCCACAAAACCATGTAATACTTAAAATCAACTAGTAGCAACATATGACAGAAATATATTCTACAGGGTGCATGTGACAAATTGGCAAAATTTTAGTAAACTAAACGTACAAGTGTTATATTTTGAAACAAATTTATTCTTATATGTAAATACACAAATATAGCCATAATTTTTTAAATTGTTCAAAAAAGTTTCCATTTGCTACAATAGTAGAGTCGATTTGACTTCAGAATCTTGAGCACACTTTAATTAACTTTTCTTTACCTGTGGACATCATGTTTTCAAATCTTGGCTTTAACAGCCTCTTTATTGTAATGAGGTGGTTTATTAACTTCTCTCTCACAAATTCTCCAGACATAATAGTTTAAAGGATTTCCATCAAGTGAACTAGGTGGCCAGATATCCTTTGACCTGAATTCAAGAACACTGACACTGAGAAATTCTTGCACCTTTTTGGCGTTTACGTGCTGGTGCACCATCTTGTTGGAAGATAAAATGACATCCATTTGCAACTTGCTTCATCCACGGTACAACTAGCTCTCTCAAAACATCAAGGTTAAACATCAGCAGTCACCTTCAAGCCTTGTGGGAAAAAATGCGGGGTCATGCTATCTCCTTCATTGCTGACAACACCTAACACCATCACTGTAGCAGGAAATTTCGTTTTCGTGACAATTGGGACTTCATTAAGAATCTCACAGAGCCACCTGTTGTTTCTTCTATTGACTGGTCCTGCTGAAACTTCTTTGCATCAAAGAAGAAAATCAGAGGGTTTTTTCTTTGGGAATTTTCCATGTTGTTAGCCATTTCCTTCTTTTTCAAAACACCTCTCCTTTGTCTGCTGTGTCATAAACTGGCTTCTTCTAAGAACATATGATCTGTATCTGATATCTTCATCTGACATCAGCAGTTCTCTTACTATGGAGCATACTGACTTTCCTGGATCTTCACTGATAATCCCCTGGATTCTGTGTACAACATCTGGACTTGTGCAATCCTTGCATTGCTTAGGAGTTTTCCTTGTTGGTGTGGCAACATCAGGATCAGCATCATACACCTTCTTCACGTTGTCAGCTATACATAAAGAGATGTTATTGAAGTCCGAAATTTCCTTAGCAGTTCACCCTGCACGCAGTCCATAACTTATGGTTGCTCTAACATCGTATTCCTTTGACATGACAGTTGCTATCAGAATTTAATACTTTATATTGGAAACAATGATGTTAAA
>PVIW01016976.1:0-15220 GCA_004026585.1 Noctilio leporinus | reverse complement strand
TCTCCCAACACCATTTGTTGAAGAGACTGTTTTGACTCCATTGGATGTTCCTTCCCCCTTTGTCAAATATGAGTTGACCATAGAGTCCTGGGTGAATTTCTGGGCTCTCTATTCTGTTCCATTGATCTATATGTCTATTCTTATGCCAGTACCATGCTGTTTTGATGACAGTAGCCTTGTAGTATTGTTTGAAGTCCGGTATTGTGATTCCTCCTACCTTGTTCTTCTTTCTCAAGATTGCTGTGGGTATTTGTGGGTGTTTTTGGCTCCATATAAATTTTTGAAGTATTTTTTCTATTTCTGTGAAGTCTGTCATTGGTATTTCAATTGGGATTGCATTGAATCTGTAGATGGCTTTGGGTAGTATGGACATTTTAATGATGTTAATTCTTCCCATCCATGAACATGGTATATGCTTCCATTTATTTGTATCTTCCTTGATTTCTTTCTTCATTGTTCTGCAGTTTTCTGAGTACAGGTCTCTTACCTCCTTAGTTAAGTTGATTCCTAGGTACTTTAATTTTCTTGTTGCTATGGTAAATGGGATTTGTTTTTTCGCTTCTATTTCTGTTGTTTCATTAGTGGTATACAAAAATGCTTTTGATTTCTGGAGATTGACTTTATACCCAGCTATTTTGCTAAAGTTGCTTATTAGCTTGAGTAAATTTTTAGTGGAGCCAATCGGGTTTTGTATGTACACTATCATATCATCTGCAAATAATGACACTTTGACTTCCTCCTTTCCAATTTGGATACCTTTGACTCCTTTTCCTTCTCTGATGGCTATAGCTAGAACTTCCAAGACAATGTTGAATAGAAGTGGAGAAAGTGGACAGCCTTGTCTCGTTTCTTATCTTAGGGAGACAGCTTTCAGTTTTTGTCCATTAAGTATGATGTTGGCTTCAGGTTTCTTATAGATGGCCTTTATGATGTTGAGGTAGGCTCCCTCTATTCCCATTTTGCTGAGGGTTTTTTATCATAAATGGTTGCTGCACTTTATCAAATGCTTTTTCAGCATCTATTGATATGATCATATGGTTTTTATCTTTCAATTTGTTGATATGGTGTATTACATTTATTGATTTACAAATGTTGTACCATCCTTGCATCCCTGGGATGAAACCCACGTGATCATGATGTATGATCTTTGTAATATACTGCTGAATCCGATTGGTCAATATTTTGTTGAGAATTTTAGCATCTGTGTTCATCAGAGATATTGGCCTGTAGTTTTCTTTCTTAGTTGGATCTAGCCCTGGTTTTGGGATTAGAATAATATTGGCCTCATAGAAAGAGTTTGGGAGTCTTCTCTCTTCCTGTATTTTTTGGTATAGGTTGGGAAGGATAGGAGTTAGTTCTTCATTAAATGTTTGGTAAAATTCACCTATGTATCTATCGGTCCAGGCCTTTTGTGCTTTGGGAGATTTTGGATTCCTTCTTCAATTTCACTAGTTGTTATTGGCCTATTCAGAGTTTCTGCTTCTTCTGGGTTCAGTTTTGGTGGATTATACATTTCCAGAAATATGGCCATTTCATCCAGGTTGTCATATTTTTTGTCATATAGTTGTTTGTAGTAATTTCTTACAATCTTTTGTATTTCTGAGGTATCAGTTGTGATTTCTCCTCTGTCAGTTCTGATTCTGTATATTTGGGTCCTTTCTTTTTCTTGATGAGTCTGGATAAGGGCTTGTCAATTTTGTTTATTTTTTCAAAGAACCAGCTTCTGGTCCTGTCGATTCTTCCAATTGTAGTTTGAATCTCTGAGTTATTTAGTTCTGCTCTGATCTTGATGATTTCCTTCCTTCTGCTTGCTCTGAGCTTTGTTTGTTGTTGCTCCTCTAGTTCTTACAGCTTTATGGTTAGGTTGCTTTTGTAAACTTCTTGTGATCTTTTTAGGAAGGCCTGTATTGCTATAAATTTCCCCCTGAGAACTGCCTTTGCTGTATCCCATAGGTTTTGGGCTGTTGTGTGTTCATTGTCATTTGTTTCCAGGAACTTTTTGATTTCATCTTTGATCTCATTGTTGACCCCTTCATTGCTTAAAAGCATGTTATTCAGTCTCCATGAGTTAGAGAATTTTTATTTTTTTCCCTTGAGATTGGTTTCTAGTTTCAAGCCATTGCGATCTGAGAAGATGCTTTGTATGATTTCCATTTTCCTGTATTTGTGGAGGCTTGTCTTGTGACATACCATGTGGCCTATCTTGGAGAATGATCCATGTGCATTTGAAAAGAATGTGTATTTTGCTTCTTTGGGGTAAAAGACTCTGTATACATCAGTTAGGTCCATTTCCTCTGGACAGTTATTCAATGGCACAACATCTCGGGGGATTTTTTGTTTGGAAGATCTGTCCATTGTTGATAGTGGGGTATTAAAATCCCCTACTATTAGTGTGTTCCTGTCTATATTTTTCTTAAAGTCTTCCAAGATTTTCCTTATATGTTTCGGAGCTCCTGTGTTGGGTGCGTATATGTTTATCAGCGTTATTTCTTCTTAATGGATTATTCCCTTAAGTATTATGAAATGTGCATCTTTGTCCCTTTTTATGGCCTTCATTGTAAAATCTATTTTGTCTGAAATCAGTATTGCTACTCCAGTTTTTTTTTCGTGTCCATTTGCTTGATATATGTTTTTCTATCCCTTTATTCTCAATCTGTGTCGATCTTTTGTTCTGAGATGGGTCTCTTGAAGACAGCATATACGTGGGTCATGTTGTCTTATCCATTCAGCTACCCTATGTCTTTTGATTGGCGCATTTAATCTGTTTTCATTTAAGGTTATTATTGATTGATACTTATTCATTGCCATTTTCTCCCTTTGTGTCTCTCTTTTGTCTTTGTGCCTCCCTTTGTATTCCTCTTTGGCTTTCTCTGTTTCTTCATTTTATTTATTTATTTATTTTAAAAGCAGACCCTTTAGCATTTCTTGCAATGCTGGTTTGGTAGAGATGTATTCTTTCATTCTTTTTTTTTTTTTTTTTGTCTGGGAAGCTCCTTATTTCTCCTTCTGTCTTGAATGAGAGCCTTGCTGAGTAGAATATTCTTGGTTGCAGGCCTTTGTTTACCGTTACTTGAAATACATTTTACCATTACCTTCTGGCTTGAATTGTTCCTGTTGAATAATCATTTGATAGCCTTCTTGGAGCCCCTTTATGTGTTATTTGTCGTTTCTCTCTTGATGCTTTTAGGATTCTCTCTTTGTCTTTGAAATTAGCCATTTTAATAATAATGTGCCTTGGTGTGTTGGTCTGTTTGGGTTGATCCTCATTGGGACCCTCTGTGCTTCCTGAACTGGATTCATGTTTTCGCTCATCATGTTAGGGAAATTTTCTATCATGACTTTTTGAACAGATTTTCCATTCCTTGTTTCTCTTCTCCTTCTGGTATCCCTATGATATGGATGTTGTTATGTTTCATGTTGTCCTGCAGCTCTCTTAAACCCTCTTCAATCTTGTTCAGCCTTTTTTTTTATTCTCTTGTACTGTCTTGGAGTATTTGTCTACATTATCCTCCAACTTGCGGATCCGTTCCTCTGCTTCCTCTAGCCTACTGGTTCCTTCTATTATATTCTTCAATTCAGAAATTGTATTCTTCATTTCCTCCTGGCGCTTATTGATCATTTTTATGTCCTTTTTCATGCTGTTGTAGCTCTCAGTAAGTTCCTTGTAACTTCCTTGGAGTTCTTTGTAGTTCTCCTGGAGTTGTTTATAGTTTTCTTTGATGTGGCTGAGATCATTGAGCTTCTCTATCATCATTGTTTTGAATTCCTTATCTGATATTTTAGGTGCCTCTGTTTCATTTTGTGGTCTTTCTGGGGATTCTTCCTTTTCTTTTGGTGATGGACTGTTTCTTTTTTCCTCCATTTTGGGTGTCTGTTGTTGTTTGTTTTTTCTTGGATTTATCTGCTTTGATTCACTGCCTTTGTGGAGAACCCTTGTGTGTTAGGAGATTTGTGGAGTTCAATGTTGCTGTCTCCTAGATTTCCTCCATTTATTGCTCTTGGGGTGGCCTTTATGTCATTAACTTGGGCTGTCTGGTTGTATTTTGGATTGGTTGTATGTGTTGCTTTTTTCCCTCCAGTAGGCTGATTGAGAGACACTCCTATCCCATCTTATATGCTGTTTTTCACGTGTTCCTAAAACAGAACCACCAGTCCAGGCAGAATAACCACACCTTCAGAAATATGCTTCTCCTTTAATCCCCCTGTTGGCTGCCTATGTTCCTAGCTATATACCCATAACCTCAAGGGAACTCCCACTTATAATTATACCCTCAGCTGCAACTGACCCAGTCTTAATAGGGATATAGATATGATAAGACTGTTATAAGAAGGGGAAAATGATTACTTTGACTAAATTATAGATAATTTTGAAGGGTGCAAAGGAGTAGCAAAGATCATGGGGATATGAGAGAGAAAGCTAACTTATCAATTTAATAGCAATGAGGAGGGGGAAAATCAGAATGCCTCAAGTGGGAGTGAACAGTATAAACCTATATATATAGTTGCCGTATCTACCTCCCTGTTCACCCTTAATGAACCCTGATTGGTCCATTTGGAGCCAGGACCTGTGTGCTTTTAGCAGAAAAAAAGAATGAGCTGTCCCTAATAGCCCACCCACACACACACACCCACACACAAATAAATAAATAAAAGCAAGCAAGAAAGGAATGGTTTAAGCAGTTGGGAAAGGAAGGAATACTTAGATTGAGGACTGGAAGTGAATTGTATCAGGAGAGTGGGTAGACTTTAAAACAAGAGTAGGAATAGGGTCTTGGGTAGTTAGGTGGATTGAGATAAGGGAGGAGTAAAAAATGTGTGAGTTGGGATACACTATAATATAAACAGTATTTACTTATAATGCACTAATTGTGAGGGTTAGAAGTAACTTTTGAAAAGGACACATTAGGGATTAATAGTTCATGTAGCTCTCAGTGTAACTCAGGTGCTTGAGGTTAGCAGCAATCCATTTCCTGAGTCTGCCTCTTTTTCTTTTTCTTTTTTTAAATAAAAAAAAAAATTTTATTGTTGTTGTATTACATCCATCCCCTTTTTGCTCCCCTCTGTCCCCCTCCCCACCCACCCATTCCCCTCAAAGTCAAAAAATATGGAACGCTTCATGAATTTGCGTGTCATCCTTGCGCAGGGGCCATGCTAATCTTCTCTGTATCGTTCCAATTTTAGTATATATGCTGCCGAAGCGAGCACTGCCTCTTTTTCTTGATCAAGTCTCTGCAGTCTACAGTCTAGCTGTGTGGTCTTGGAGTGGCTGGGCCTATGGCTGTCCCAGTGAAGGCTGATTCTTAGTGCCAGCCCCGAGGTAGCCTCCAATAGCCTACCTGGGTTTCTATGCTGCCAGTGTTTTTGGGCCCTCCCTTTTCTCACTGGTTCTGTGTGAAGACCTATAGGGTGTTTCTGTGGTGTCTATGGTTGCTCCTCCCCCTCCAGTTCCTAGAGGAGGTTTCTGCCTGGGATGGGCACCTGGCTCCAAGGCGGGGTGGCCTGCTGGCTCCTGGGATGGCTGGCCCTACCTCTGCAGCTCCCGGAGGAGGTAGTCCCTGTCCATAAACAGGGCCTGGCTCCCCCAAGGCCCTGCAGGTCACCTGCTGGTGAAGGCTAACCCTCCAAGCAGTCCATCTCTTTGAGGAGTTTTTCACCGCCACCTCTGAGATGGGTGCCGTGCTCCCCAGGGGGTCTGCAGTGCATTCTGCAGGGAACCCTATGCCTCCCCCTCCAGCTCCTGGAGGAGGCCTTTGTTGCCTGCAATTGGCATGCCTGTTGCACCAGCTGCAAGTTCCTGGCTTGCAGTTTCAAGTTATTGTGGGAGCCTGCACACCTGTGCAGGTGCTCGGGGCTGGGCCTCCCCTCTCACCGGGGTTCTGAGCTGCCCTCTTCCTGGGTTGCGCTGTGGCACAATTTTCCAGCTTCTTGCCACCCCCAGCTGGTGCGCTTCCCTGTTCCTTGATCCTGCTCCCCGCAGGTCTTTTCTCCTCTGCCTCTGGCCCTGGGAGGTGCTTCCTCTCTCTCAGCCTCCAGAGCAAGGGTCTCATACAGCCCCTGTCTTGCAGGAGTTCAATTCCTCATTCCCTCTGGAGTTTGCATTCACTGCTCACACTTCACTGCTCAGATTTCTAGTCATTAGTGATCCTGAAGCTGTCTTGATTCAGAGCCGCCCCTCTGGGCAGAGCCACCACTGCCCAAAGCCCACCTCGGCCTGCTGGCCGGTTTAAAACTATCTCTCCTGCTCTCCTGTAGGTCTCTGCAGCCTCTGGGTTGTGAACCCCTGAGTCCAGATGCTTACCGCTCCAATTCCTAGGGACCTGCACATGTTTCCTGCTCCCTACCCTATCCTCCAGCTGCTCTGGCACTTGAGAATGCCATTAGCACTGCTCTCTACTTTGTCGCCACCTTTTCACTCCCAGTATATGATCTTTTTAAATGTATTGCTGTATCTGGTTTGCCAGTATTTTGTTGAGGATTTTAGCATCTATGTTCATCAGCAATATTGACCTGTAGTTTTCTTCCTTAGTTGTGTCTTGACCTGGTTTTGGGATTAGAATAATACTGGTCTCAAAAAAGAGTCTGGGAGTCTTACCTCTTGTTGGGTTTTTTTGAATAGGTTGAGAAGGATGGGAGTTAGTTCTTTCCTAAATGTTTGTAAAATTCACCTGTGTAGCCATTCAGTTCACGGTTTTTGTGTACCATAAATTTATTTATTTTTATTACTGCTTCAATTTCGCCAGTAGTTATCAGTCTATTCAAACTTTCTTCTTCTTGATTCAGTTTTGGAAAATTGTATATTTCCAGAAATTTGTCCGTTTCATTCAAGTTGTTAAATTTTTTGCTGTATAGCTGTTCATAGTAATTTTTGTTTATTTTTATTTATTTTATTTATTTGGGCCCTCTCTTTTTCTTGATGAGTTTGGTTGAGGCTTATTGATTTTGTTTTTCTTTTCAAAGAGCCAGTTCCTGAATTTATTGATCTTTTGAATTGTTCTTTTAATCTCCATACAATTTAATTCTGCTCTGATTTTGAATATTTCTTTCCTTCTACTTGCTCTGGGCTTCATTGTGTTCTTCTAGTTTTCAAAGCTGTAAGGTTAGGTTACCTTTTCAATTTTTTTCTATTATTTTTAGGTAGGCTATGATCTTCCCACTCAGGACTGTCTTCACTGTGTCCCATAGGTTTTGGGCTATTGTGTGTTCATTTTCATTTATTTCCAGAAATTTTTTGATTTGTCCCTTGATCTCACTGTTAACCTATTTACTATTTAATAGCATGTCATTCAATCTCCATGTATTGTAATGTTTTGGGTTTTCCCCTTGAGGTTGGTTTCTAGTTTTAAGCCATTGTGATCTGAGAAGATGCTTGATATAATTTCAATTTTCTTGAATTTGTGGAAGCTTGTTTAGTGTCCTACCATGTGGTCTATAATTGAGAATGTTCCATGCACACTTAAAAAGAAAGTGCATTTTGATTCCTTGTGGTAAAAAGTACTATTAATTATGTAATGCAAAAATAATACCTACACATATATTATGGAGTTATAATATGTCAAAATAAAATATATTAGTTGTACCAAGGATAGGAGTTACAAAGTTCTACATTATTTGTGAATTGATGTGATGGTAATGCAAGATAAATTATAATGAAGTGAGGAAGGGCATTGTTTTCTCTAGAGCAATGATTTTAAAAAAGAGAAAAGGAATGTTAAATTTTTAAATTAAAAACATTCAATCTATTCAATGAAAACACGAAAGAAAATAAAGAACTAAGTACAGAGAAGTAAAGAAATAAATAATGGACTTTAAAGTGAAAAAATGTATTTAATTTATATATTAATGGCTTTAAACATTCAATAAAAGGCTAAGATTTTTAGATGTATTTTAGAAATCAGTTTATGAAAGATGCACAATAAATAGGTTGAAACTAAAATACAGTATACAAATGCTAATAAAACTGGTGTGGCAATGTTAATATCAAACAGTGAACTTCAAGAGAGTGAGTGTTACCAGAGGAAAAATAAGGACATTCTATAATGATAAAATTCAATAAATTAAGAAGACATTGATAATTCTAAATATGTGTGCACCTAATGATTATTTTAAAATACACAGCAAGATTGACAACATGCAAAATGGCGAGTATAAAAGTCCAAGTCAATTGCTAAACTGGAAAGAGCAATTGGAATCAGTGATTTTGGAACTTCTGGAACATGTTTGCACACTCATAACACCAGGGGAATACTTCATGAATGGAGAGACTCCTCATCTTTTGTAAGTGAGTGGCATACATAAACCAAGTACCTGTACCACTCCCCATTTCTTATCACCACTTCAGTTAAGGAGGCAGCAGCCAATGTTTTTGGAGCAGTTGGCTGGTGCAAGTGGGCAGTCTTCAAAATACTTGTATTTGTGTATTTGAGCTGGTCTAGTGATATGTGAGGATTTGGAACTGGTTTTTGGCCCTCAGTAGAGTGGCTTACCCTTGTATCATCAGAATTAAAAGGATAGGACTCTTTGTTTTTCTTGTTGGAGCCAGTGAAAGAAATTGTTCTCAAGGCACTGCTTGACTGAAGAGATAATGGAACAAAAACTTCAGGAAATACATCAAGGAATGCAGGTGTGCTTACTCTCTGATAATAGTTTGGGAAAATAACAAACCATGGCTCCACCCTCAACAACTCAAAATCACCAGTCCCTGAAAACTGGGAGAATTGGATTTCCAGAGTTAATTTACAATATCCAGAATGTCCATTAGTCAACAAAAAGTTTTTTAAAATATAAGAAAATAGGAAAGTATGGCCCAATCACAAGAGAAAGAATAATTTGACAGATACTATCCCTGAGGCATCATTTTTTTTTCTTTTTTGGTGTTCAACCTTCACATACAGTCTCTAATGTAAAGCAAAGGGTGAACTCACCTTCCATTTGACCTTTTTTCAAGGCTCCTCCTGCTCTCCCTCCACTCATAAAAGGGGTAGCCTAATTCTAAGAAATTTTCATCAAAAAGATACAATTACTTTTGCCCTATTGCAATTTATAGGTTCACTGCATCAACCAAATACTTTTCCTCGTGTTTTTGATAATCCAAACCTTTATGCCTCAACCTACAGACCACTGGAGGCTGGCCCTTAGCCTATTTGTTTCATTGTCCATCTCTGCAGAATTAGGCAATAATGGGTAAATGAGAAATTCTTAAGAGTTAAAAAACAAAATATAAAAAAATAAAAAACCATGATCCTCGATAAATCAGGGGTAGGCACTGCAAACATAAAAGGATATCAAAGGCAAACCATTGTTCACAATCTGGAGAGTTATACCTGGTTGGTTGACTTTACAATGGTATTGCTATCACTATAAATAACCTTTTTCTCACCAATTCTTTATTTACTTTGTTAATCCACTACATTTCATTTGAGCAGTTCAATATTAAAGCTAAGATTATTCCTTAAAGCTATCTAATTTCTCCTACTAAACTAAGGCCCTAGAAAGTAAGTAACCTGTATTATACTACTTTTAATATCCTTCCCCCATCTCGTATGCAGTGTTATACACTTAGGACCTTATAAAAAGTTTACTATGAAAACACTGTTGATGTTTCTTACTAGGAATTAAGAATATATACATGTGATGGGGAATGGTTTCCTTTACAGAGTTGGAGGATAGAGTTACCATCCTCTTATGAGGAAGCTGAAAACTAATGTTTTGGGTAGAGCAGAGCCTGTAATTTTGGTGGTTATTTTATATGAAGGGAAACCACCTGGCTAATTATAATTCAGAGTGAAGGTGACCTGAAGGGGAGAGGAAGTGCAGGGTCTACTTTACTCCAGCCTTCCTATGTACATTTCATAAAATACAAGTTTCTCTGTGTTTTAATCAATTCAAAGTGCAGCTGGGAGATCTGGTCCCCTTATGAGCCATCTGCATACTTTCTGACATAGGCTTTTCTTTTAGTCCTTATGAACTTTCTTTTTTAAAAATTATATTCTTAAATAAAGAGTCCTCAATAAGTTTTTTTGTGCTTTTAAGATTATCTGAAGCCCAGTAGCCAAAGACTGACCATAGGGAAGGAAGAAGATTCAAAAGTACTGCTCCCTAAGATGGTTTTGACATCTCTGCCTCATACTACTACAGCTCTCAAGTTTCTAGGCTTCAGGAGAAAAAAGAGGTGAAAATTGGTAATAAGCATGATCCTGGAGGAGGATGAGATGGTAGCCAGCAAACAAAGCTGGCAACATGAGAAAACAGCCTGGCTACTCACTCCAACTGTACACAAAGAAAGAAAAAGATGAGGTGGATATCCTGGGACTTTGAAACCCTGAAGAGGATCACCAGAGATCCTCTTGAGAGTGGGAGGAGAACAACAGTCAGAAGGCTAAAGAAAGCGGCAAAGAGATTTAGTGGACAGGGCTGGAAGGAGGGTTTAGGCAGGAAGGGGAGAGTCCCACAGAGTTGAGGGAAGAGGAGATGAAGGGATGAATGGAAGACAGTAGCAACAAGACACCAGAGCTCTGAGGGGAGGCTGGGCTGGATAATGGAATTATTTGGCAAAGATATCGAATCAACAGATTTAATGTGCTCAATGAGCTAAAGTTAGTCATGTACAAAGAACTAATGGGAATAAAAAAATAGCATATGAGAAAAATAAAAATATTTAAAAATAAGAAATAGAAATTATAAATGGGAACCACACAAATTCTGTGGCTGAAAAGAACACTAACTGACATGAGCATTTACTATAAGGATTCAACAGTAGATTTGAATAGTCAATAAAAAGAATCAGCCTAAGTGCCCATCAGTGGATGAATGGATCAAAAAAAAACAAAAAAAAAAAAACTGCGGTACATGTACACATGGAATACTAAACAGCAGAAAGAAAAAAGTCCTACCTTTTGTGACAGTATAGGTATGCTTGGTGAAATAAGCCAGGCAGTGAAAGACAAATACCATATGGCTTCACCTAATACAGAAAACTAATGAACAAAACAAATGAGCAAGATAGAACCAGAGACATGGAAACAAAAAATAGACTAACAGTGACCAGGTGAGGGGGAGGGAAAGAAGGGGAAGGATTTAGTCAAGGAACTAGTATGAATAACCCATGGAGATGGACAACAGGGTGGAGACTGACTGTGTGAGGAAAAGGGTATAGGTTGGGTGGGGCAGAGAAGAGCAATGGGAGGAAATGAAACAATGTAATAGAACAACAATATATTAATTTTTTAAAAAGAGGGAAATAAAGATTAAGACAATTGAAATTATCCAGTCTGAGAAGCAGAAACAATAATGTCCACCAGAATTTGATGGGCCACATATGCATCAAAGAAGTCCTAGAAGAGGAAAAATGAAGGAAAATGATTTGAGAAAATCTTGGTCTAAAACTTTCCAAACATGTTGAAGGATATTTGAATCTATCCACCCCAGAAGCTTAATAAACTCAGAATAAATTCAGACAGCTACACCAAGACACATAGTCAAATTGTAGCAACCCTAAATCGAAATGTAAAGACAGCAAGAGAAAAGCAACTCATCACCTACAAAGGATCCCCCTAAGATTAACAACCAAATTCTTATCAGAAACCATCATTGTCAGGAGACAGTGAGATAACCTATTAATGTCCTTAAATAAAGCAAACCTCTCAACTAGAAATTCTATATCCAGTAAACTATCTTTGAACAATGAAGGTGAAATCAATATATTTCTAGATAAAAACTTAGAGTTCATTACCAGTAGACCTGCCCTACAAAAAAAGGCCAAAGAGAATATTTCAGACTGAAATTAAAAGATGCTAGACAGTTACTCAAAGTCATAGGAAGAAACATTGTTCAAAGTAACAGCAGGTAATTATAATAAACAGAACTGTTGTTTTAACCTCTTTTTTACCTATATAATTTAAAAGAAAAATACATGAAATAATAATTTAAAATGTATGTTAGTGAGCACAAAATGAGACAATATAAGGAAGAAGGACAAATATATAGGACTAGAGTGTATACTATTGAAACTAAGTTGCTATTACTCAAACTAGGTTGTTATATAAGTTTAAGATATTAAAGCTTTTCCCTAGGTATCCACTGAAGATACAACTTTAAAATGATATATGTATATATAATTTATATATATATATATGTTTATGAATATAAATATATAGAATATATGAATGGGCCTGGTTACACTTCAAAATTTAAATAATTCAGTAATGGAAGAATTAATGTATGATAAAAATAACTAAATGGCAGAAGTAAATAATTTCTTAGCAATATTTACATGTAAATGAGTTAAAATCTCCTGTTAAAGTGCAGAAATGGATGGATTGGGGGAAAAGAACAAACCTGATTTATCTGTATGTTGTCAATAATAGACTCACTTCAAATACAAAGAAACAGAGATTGTAAGTGAAATGGTACTCCATGCACATAGTAACCAAAAGAAGGGCTGGAGTGACCATATTATTGTCTAACAAAATGGACATAAATTTGAAAAAGTTTATGAGAACAATAAAGGCACAATATACTGATAAAAGGTTCAAGCCAGCAAGAAGATAGAACAATGATAAACTGTACACACCTAACAACAAGGCCTCAACATATATGAAGCAAAAATACGTAGAATTTGGAGAAATACAATTCTGCAGTAATAGTGGGACACTTGAATATCCATTTTCAAAAATTCATAGATCAGCCAAACAGAACATTAACGAGTACAGAGAACTTGAACAACACCGTAAACCAGTTGAGCCTACCAGACATAAAAAGAACACTCCAAGCAACAGTAGAATACACATTCTTCTCAAGTGCACATGGGCTATCCTTCAGGACCTATGAAATGGAGACCTGGCTTGCACCCTGGCGATGTGCCCTGACTTCAAATCAAACCAGCAACCCTTGGGTTCACAGACTGGTGCCCATCCACTGAGCCACCCCCAGGGCTAAACAACACATTCTTTAACAACCAATAGGTCAAGAGAAAATTTAGAATACCTTGAGATGGATAAAAATAAAAACACAACTTTCCAAAATTCATAGAATACTAGGCTAAGAAAAAAAAAATAGCATGAAATTTACATTATAAAGGAAAACCCTCAAGCACCAATTCATAAGAACCTATGTACCCCTATGCTCATAGCAGCACTATTTACAATAGCCAAGTGCTGGAAACAGCCTAAGTGACCATCAGTGGATGATTGGATCAAAAAAGTTTGGTACATTTACACAATGGAACACGACACAGCAAAAGAAAAGAAGGAACGCCTAGCCTTTGCAACAATATGGATGGAACTGGAAAGTATTATGCTTAGTGAAATAAGCCAGTCAGTGAAAGACAAATACCATATGCTCTCACCTATTTCAAGGTAATAATGAACAAAAAAAAACAACAAGCAAAACAACCAGATACATGAATACAATGAATAGATCTCCAGTGGGCAGAGGGGAGGGGGGAGGTGGGATGGGAGAGGAAGAGGCAAATAATGGGAGCAGTTTAGTTAAGTAACTAGTATGGAAGAACCATGGACATGGCCAACAAATGGGATTGACTTTGCAGGGAGTGGGTGGGTGGGGAAGGGGACAGAGGGAAGGAAAAAGGAGATGGATATAATAAAACAACAATAAAATAAAATTTAAAAATAAATAAATAAAAAAATTAATATCCTATTTGTAAATTTTAAGGACATAGAAAAAGAAGAGTAAAGTAAACCCAAACAAGCAGAGGAAAGAAAACAAAGATTAGAGCAGAGATAAATGAGTTAGAGAGTAGAAAAACAATGGAGATAATCAGTTGCACTGAAAGTTGGTTCTAAACTGAACTAACAAGGAAAATGGTGACAGTCATGAATGGAGAGCAAGATGAGAGCTAGTGGGGAGGAGGTGAAAGGGTGCAGCGATTGAGCAAAAAGGAAAAAAGACTCATGGACATGGACAACAGTGTGGTGATTGTTGAGGAAAAGGGAATATAAGGGGATGAAATGGTAATGAAAAGTACAATAAATAGTAAATCAAAAAAAGAAAAATATACTTATAACCTAAAACCAAAAATAAGATTATAAAAAAGAAAGTTGATTCTTTGAAAATATTTAAAAAATGGACAAATCCTTAGATTGATGAGACAATGGGGGGATGAACTCAATCAAAATCAGAAATGAAAGTGAAAACATTGTTACTAACTTTATGGAAATAAAGTTTATTGTAAGAGCGTACTATATAAACAACAAGTTTAGTAACCTAAACTTCTAAAGATTAGAAGGACAATTTCTATAAACTCACAAGTTACTAAAACTGGTGAAAGAAGAAATAGTAAATCAGACTAGATCTATAACAAGTAAGAAGATTAAATCAGTAATAAAAAACCTCAAAAAATGAAACACAAGATCAGATGGCTTTACTGGTAAATTCTGTTAAACATTCAAGATGAATCAAAAGTAATCCATCTCTGACTCTTCCACAAAAATGAAGAGGGAGAAATGTTGTTAAGTCATTCTATTTAGCTAGCATTCCCCTGACACCAACCCTAAACATAACCCTAAACCTAATACTAACCATAACCCTAGCCCTAACACTAAACTCTAATCTTAACCCCAATCCCCAACCGTAACCCAAACTCCAACCCCCAAACCTAACCTTAATCCTAAACATTAATGCTAACCCCTAACCATAACCACTAACCATAACACTAACTGCTAATCCTAACTCTAAACCTAAGGCTAAGTCCAAAGTTAACTGTAACTATATCCCTAACCACAACCCTAAACCATCCCTAACACCTAACAGTAACTCTGCCCCCTAACCCTAACCACAACTGAACACAAAAGTTAAACTTAAACGTAAATGCTGAGCCCTAACACTAACCCTAACACTAACTGTAACTCTAACCCTAAACCTGACTCTAACCCTAATCCCAAACCCAACCCATATTCTAACCACAACCCTAACGCCAACCCCCACCCCAAGTCTAACCATAACCTAGCCTAACCCCAACCCTAATGTAATTGTATACCTACTCCTAAACCTAACACTAACCCTAAGTCTAATACACAGGCTAATCGTTACCCCTAACCATAACATTAACCCCAACATCAATTATAAATATGTTAACCTCAATCCTAATCCTAACCATAACTCTAAACTAGCACCTAACACTAACCCTAACCTAGCCTAACCCTAATTCTAACCCTAAACTTAAGCCTAAACCTAATTCTTTTTTCCTTTTTCTCTTTCTCCTCCT
>PVIW01016975.1:0-15220 GCA_004026585.1 Noctilio leporinus | reverse complement strand
AACAATGAAGAAAGAAATCAAGGAAGACACAAATAAATGGAAGCATATACCATGTTCGTGGATGGGAAGAATTAACATCATTAAAATGTCCATACTACCCAAAGCAATCTACATATTCAATGTAATCCCAATTAAAATACCAATGACAGACTTCACAGAAATAGAAAAAATACTTCAAAAATTTATATGGAGCCAAAAATGCCCACGAATAGCCACCACAATCTTGAGAAAGAAGAACAAGGTAGGAAGAATCACAATACCGGACTTCAAACAATACTACAAGGCTACTATCATTAAAACAGTCTGGTACTGGCATAAGAATAGACATATAGATCAATAGAACAGAATAGAGAGCCCAGAAATTAACCCAGGACTCTATGGTCAACTAATATTCGACAAAGGGGTAAATACCATAAAATGGAGTAAAAACAGTCTCTTCAACAAGTGGTGTTGGGAGAACTGTACAGCAACATGCAAAAAGATAAAATTAGACCACCAGCTTACACCATACACCAGAATAAACTCAAGATGGATGAAGGACTTAAACATAAGCAATGCCACCATCAAGGTCCTGGAGAAAAATATAGGCTGTTAAATTTTAGATATCCTATGCAGAAATATGTTTACTGATACTTCTCCAAGGTCAAAGGATATAAAAGAACAAATAAACAATTGGGACTATATCAAACTGAAAATTTTCTATTCAGCTAAAGAAAACACCAGCAAAATTCAAACTGAACCAACTGTATGGGAAAACATATTTACCAATGATACCTCAGACAAGGGTTTGATCTCCAAAATCTATAAAGAACTTGTGAAACTCAACAGCAGAGACAGACAGCCCAATTAAAAAATGGGCAAGGACCTGAGGAGACAATCCTCTGAGGAAGACCTACAAAGGGCCCAAAGACATATGAAAGAATGCTCAACATCACTAGCCATCAGAGAGATGCCAATTAAAACCACAATAAGATACCACCTCACACCTGTCAGAATGGCAATCATCAACAAATAAACAAACAACACGTGTTGGTGAGGATTTGGGGAAAAGGGAACCTTGGTGCACTGCTGGTGGGAATTCAGGCTGATGCAGCCACTATTGAAAACAGTACGAGTTTCCTTAAAAAACTAAAAATGGAACTGCCTTTTGATCCAGCAATTCCACTACTTCAACTATACCCAAAGAATCCGGAAACACCAATTCAGAAGAACCTATGTACACCTATGTTCGTAGTGGCACTATTTACAATAGCCAAGTGCTCGAAACAGCCTAAGTGCCCATCAGTGGATGATTGGATCAAAAAACTTTGGTACATTTACACAATGGAATTCTATATAGCAGAAAGAAAGAAGGAACTTGTACCCTTTGCAACAGCATGGATGGAACTGGAGTGTATTATGCTTAGTGAAATAAGCCAGTCAGTGAAGGACAAATACCATATGATCTCACCCATTACAGGACAATAATGAACAAAACAACAAGCAAAACAGAACCAGATATATTAATACAGTGAATAGGCCTTCAGTGGGCAGGGTGAAGGGGGGTGCGGGGAGGGGGGATGATGAGGCAAAGAAGGCGAGCAGTTTAGACAAGAACCTAATATGGAAGAACCATGGACATGTACAACAAGTAGGATTGACACTGGAAGAAATGGGTGGGTGGGGAAGGGGGCAGAGGGAAAGCAAAATGGGATGAATGTAATAAAACAACAATAAAATGAAATTAAAAAATAAAAGTGTGGCCCTGGCTGGTAGCACAGCAGCTAAGGCGCCAGCTTGTGAACCCAAAGGTCGCAGGTTCGATTCCCCAGCCAGGGCACATAACCAGGTTGCAAACCAGGTCTCCAGTCAGGTCTGTGGCTGGAGGCAGGTGAAATGCAACCATACATTGATGTCTCTCTCCCTCTCTGCCTCTCTCCCTTCCCCTCTTTCTAAAAATAATGAAATAAAATCTTAAGAAAAAAAAAATACTTTAAAAAAAATAAAAATAAAAATAAAAAAAATACAAGATTGAACTACAGGCCTGACTGGTATGGCTCAGAGGATTAGTACTCAGCAGTGAACCCTAAGGTCCCTGGTTGGATTCCCAGTCAGGGCACGTAACCAAGTTTCAAGCCAGGTTTTCAGCCTGATCCTTTGCTGGAGACAGGTGAAAGGAAACCATATATCAATGCTTCTCTCCCTTTCTCCCTTCTTCCCTGCCCTTCTCTCTGAAAGTCATAAAAACTATTTTTTTTTAATGTGAACAATAAAATGGCAATAAATACACATATATCAACAATGAATTTTAATGCAAGTGGGTTAAAAGCTGCCATCAAAAGATACACAGTCACTGAATGGATAAAAAAAAAAAAAAGAAAACTTTACATATCTCCAAGATACTCACTTCAGATTGAAAAACACACAGACCGAGTATAAAGGGATGGAAAAGATATTTCATGAAACTGGAAACACACAAACTGAGGTAGTAATATTTATACCAGATAAAATAGACTTGAAAAAAAGTCTATCACAAGAGACAGTGGAGAGCCCAGTAATTTCACTTCTGTGTAAATTGTTTCTGCTTCTGAAAGAAATCCAAATATTAAATTGGAAAGACACATGCATCCATATATTCACTGCAGCATTATTTACAATAGCCTTGATATGGAAGCATCAGTAATGAATGGATAAACAATTGGTGCATATATACAATAAAATATGACTTAGCCATTAAAAATAAAAATGAAATCTTGCTATCTGCAACAATATGGATAGTCGTAGAAGGTATTGTGCTGAGTGAAATAAGTCAAGACAGAGAAAGACAAATACCATATGATTTCACTTATATGTGGAATCTAAAAAACAAAGAATGAACAAGCAGATCAGAAACATTTATTGAAAAAGGAAAACATTTTGACAGTTGCCAGATTGGGAGGGGATTCAGGGGGATGAGTGAAAAAGAAGGAATTAAGAAGTATAAATTGTTAGTTACAGAATAATCATGGGAATGTGAAGTATAGCAGAGGGAGAGTAGTCAACAATATTGTAATAACTATGTATGGTATCAATGGGTACTAGATTTATTGGGATGGCTACTTTGTTAGTGATATGAGTATAACTAATCACTTGGTTATATACCTTAAAGTAATGTAATATTGTATGTCAGCTGTAATAGAAAAACATTTTAATTACTTTTAAGAAACATCCTGTCAGTTTACTCCTGGCTTATCAAAAATTAGCATTTGCACATATTAGTAGTTATATGCAGCTCACCAAAGATGATTCTTGTCTACAAAAGTGGTGGAGCTCCAGTTAAGAGAGGAAGGAAGTAACTTCAAATAAGAAATTGGAGTGATTGTGATTCAGAACTGTTATTTAGTCAGATTATTAAAAACTAACAGGAGGCAGCCCTGGCTGGTGGCACAGTGGATAAGGTGCTGGCCTGCAAACCCAAAGAATCGCTGGTTCGATTCCCAGCCAGGGCAACATAACTAGGTTGTAAGCCAGCTCTCCAGCCAGGTCTGTAGCTGGAGGCAGGTGAAAGGCAACCATACATTGATGTCTCTCACCCTCTCTTCCTCTCTCCCTTCCCCTCTCTCTGAAAAATAATAAATAAAATCTTAAAAACAAAATACAACAACTAACAGGAGGAATGATGGGAGAGCTCAGGGGTTAATTGACTATTGTATGTGGAAAGCTGTTATTCCAAAATTGAGTAGCTTTTGAATAAAGACTCATTTCTTTTATCACGCAAAAAAGAACTGTTATTTAGTTTGTTTTCTAGTTGCTTATGGTTTTTTGTTTGTATGCTTGTTTTTTTACTCTTAGCGTTTTTTGCACTTATCTCCTCAAAACAGTCTGAGAAAGTGGTACTTGTTCACAGCTTCATTCTTTTTTTTCAAAATAGTCAAATAATAGCAATTTTGTATTGTTCATTCTAATATCTCTAGGAGCTTAATGTTTTAGATGTTTTCATAATGTTTTTCTGCTTGTTAAAATAAGTTTTACGAAATATAAAAACTGAAAAAAATAGAAAAATATAGAGTAGCACAAAATCATCTCTTACTGTTTTAGCGTATTTTTTCTTTTCTCTTTTTGAATCATATATTCTCAAAAAGTTGCAGAGTTTCTTTACTAGAACTGTTGTGAAGTATAAGGGAATTTTATGTATAGTGACAGTTAAGCTATTATAAAGAATAGTTATATTGCCTTGATAGTTTATGGACTATACTTCTTATGGTATTAAATATTCTTCAGAAGTGTGATTTTTCAAGATTATTTCTTTTTTTTAAAGATTTTATTTATTATTTCCAGAGAGAGAGAAAGGGAGAGAGGCAGAGAGGAAGAGAGACATCAATGTATGGTTGTCTTTCACCTGCCTCCAGCACTGGACCTGGCTGGAGACCTGGCTTGCAACCTGGTTATGTGCCCTGGCTGGGAATTGAACCAGTAACTTTTGGGTTTGCAGGTCGGCACCTTATCCACTGTGCTACCAGCCAGGGCTCAAGATTATTTCTTAAATTCAGGCCAAGATACAGGTGTAGATAGACATACTACTCCTCCTTGAACAACAATAAGGGTTACATCTACCTCAAAACAATAATCAACCAGAAATACCAGAAAATAGAACTGCATGGAATTCCAACAAAGATATAAAAAGTAATACTCATCCAGACAGTGCCACAAGGTGGTGAAACAGGTCACCTAGAACTGACAAATACCCAAGGCTCCACCCTTCACAATGTAACAGGTGCAACAGCTCTACCTAAGACACAGAAGCAAACACAGGAGGCTGTCAAGTTGAGGTAACAGAGAAGTATGGCCCAAAAGAGGGAGCAGATCAAGGTTCCAGTGAGAGAACTAAGCAACAAGGAAATAGCCAACCTAACAGACACAGAGTTCATAACACTGGTGATAATGTTCACAGAAATGATTGAGTACATCAAATGCATAAGGGAAAAATTTAAAGACTATACTAAGTGAAATGAAGAAAAGATTTACACAGAACCAATAGTAAAGGGAAAGAAGCCATGGTTGGGTTCAAATCAATGATTTGGAACATAAGGAAGAAATAAACAGTCAACCAGTAAAGAATGAAGAAACAAGAATTGAAAAAAATGAGGAGAGTCCTAGGAATGTCTGGGACAATTTTAAACATACCAACAGCCAAATCATAAGGGTGCCAGAAGGAGAAGAGCAAGAGCAAGAAATTGAAAACTTATTTGAAAAAGTAATGAAAGAAAACTGCCCTAATTTGGTGAAGGAAATAGACATACAAGTCCAGGAAGCACAGAGTCCCAAACAAGCTAGACCCAAAGAGGGCCATGCCAAGACACATCATAATTAAAATGTCAAAGGTTAAAGATAAAGAGAGAATCTTAAAAGCAGCAAGATAAAAGAGGAGAGTTACCTACAAAAGAGCTCCCATAAGATTGTCATTTGATTTCTCAAAAGAAACTATGCAGGCAAGAATTATTCAAAGTGGCGAAAAGCAAGGACCTACATCCAAGATTACCATATCCTGCAAAGTTATCATTTAGAATGGAAGGGCAGATAAAGTGCTTCCCAGACAAGGTAAAGCTAAAGGAGTTTATCATCACCAAGTCCTTATTAAATGAAATGTTAAAGGAACACATTTAAGAAGAAGAAGATCAAAACTATGATCACTAAAATAAAAACATTCAGTTATCAACAAATGAATCTATAAACAAAAACTAAGCCAACAACTAGGGCAGAAACAGAACCATAGATATGGAGATCATATGTAGGGTTATCAATGGGGACATGGAAAGGGGGAGAAGGGGAAGTGGTGCAGGGATCAAGAAGCCTAACTGGTAGGTACAAAATAGACAGGGGGATGTTAAGAATAATAAACTAAATGGAGAAGCACAGAATTTATATGCACTGTCCACCAGCATAAAGTAAGGGTGGTGGGGAAATGCAGGATGGAATAGAGGTACTGGACAAAAGGGAAATGATTGGGATAATTGTAATAGCATAATCAATAAAATATACTTTAAAAAAGGCTAGTTCTTATTCTACCATAATATGTACACTTCTTTAGCAAACTATTCTTTTAGGAATTATGAAATTCTTTCAGGTGAAATAACTAAGTCAGATAATTAAAATATTTAAAAATTTCTTGATAGATATTCAAAATGCACTTTCTAAGTGTTTAGTAATTTTCACTCTCTCCAGGAATGTGTGAGATTCCCCTTCTCGACAAACCTCGGTTAGCAGTGAAAGATTTTATTTTTGATAATTTGACAGTCACAAATAGTGTCTGTTTTATTTGGAACATTTTTAGATAGTTATTAATCTTATATATTTTTCCTTTTATAATGTGTCTGTTGAAATTCTGTATTTTTATTGGAGTTTCCATTTTTCTTATATTTGTAAGAAAAACATACTTGTATATGTATAGAAATAAGTAAAATGTGTATTTGCCAAAATATTCATGATATTTTAGGTGGTGACATTTTGGATGATTTTAGTTCTCTTCATACTTTTTTTCCTGATTATGAAGGTGCTTCTTTTCATTTGTTTGTTTTTCAGAAAACAAAGTCCTAGTTCTTGTGAAGGCAGATTGGCTCTCTAGTAACATGGTTTTGACCTCTTCTATAAAGGTGGAGCGAATTCCTCCCAGTCCCACTTAAACCTGAGAGGGCTATGATATCCTTTGCTTACCCAGCTTCTACCCTGTGCCTGGGCAATGCTGCCTGGCATTACATATAACATTGAGAGAACATGTGAGGTGTGACAATATTTTTGGTTTTCCAAGGATGGCTGGAGAAGAAGAGAACCACTATGTTTCACAGCTCAGGGAAGTCTACAGCAGCTATGACAGCAGAGGGACAGGCTTTCTGGACTGGGAGGAGCTAACCCAACTCTGTCTTAAGCTTCATCTGAAAAAGCAGCTTCCCATTCTGCAAACACTTCTTGGAAATGACCGCTTTGCCAGGGTGGGTATTTGGCTTAATTCTCCTAAGGAAAAGCACAGAGTACTTTATTGGCATTTAATAAGTATCAGTTGGATAAAGATATTTATCAAATTTATTAAGAATAAAATGTTATTTTTTCTTCTATGGAACTCCTGCACTGTAGAAAGAATTTTCTTAAGATGACTTTTATAGTGTTTTAAGTTCCAGAGGTTTTATTTTGTTTTTGCAGAAAGATGTTTAAGTAATTTGTAGGAAGGTGTTGGGGGTTATGGTATGGGTGGTTAGCATGTAGTTCACAAGACACAGGGCTGGCTCTGTGGCCTCACACACTGTTTAAGTCCTTTAGAAACTGACAGCTTCAAAGTACTTTAAGATTGTATTGTAAAATTATGCAGCTTAAAATTTATCTTATAGTTGGACAAAATTTCAAACTACCAGTAAGGAACAAAGGGTACCTATGGTCAGAGGTGTCCTGTGATTTCATATACACAAGATAAGAAATAAACTCAGTTCTTTTCTCTAAGAAATTCACGGTCATTTAAATGGTGATCTAGAATGTAGATAAAAATGTTCCTGTTAGAAACACTAATAAGCACCTCCCACCTTGTTCCTAGTTCTTGAATGTGTACAGATGTTAACATGTTAGTGCTAAAAAATAGTGCCTGTGTCATCTCAACTTTGAAGGAAGAACTTTTTTTTTCACAGAATTCAGTAAAACTGTTGTCATTTTGAATGGGAAAATATCTAGCCTGCAAATTTTCTTGAATTGACTCTTGAGCAAAAAGAAATGAAGGAAAAAAATTCTCACTGTTGGCATAGGGAAAGATAAGGCCAATTTGACCTCTTGTTAGTTCCCCAAACAACTTAATGCCCTGTGTCACTAATGCTTGTTGATAAGGTACTGGTACTTCTTGGTAAAGAACGCTGACTTAATTAAAGTGGCAATACCCTTGCTCTCTTTATTCTATTATTGCTTTTAATTTTTAAACTTAAGAAACTGATATATTTTTGATAGATAATGTTCCAGCCCCTTGGGATATCACTTGGAATTGTATTTGGAACCTAGATGAGGAAAAGGCACATTTTAAAAAAATCAATTCTCTAGTTATTTAAACAGTATAAACAGATGATCTGGTTTTCTTTATTATTTTTGACAATTTGGAAAATTCAAAGCTAAAAGAATAACTTTTGAGCATAGGTTCAGATTGCAAGTTCTGCTCATCAAACAAGCCATATTATTTCTGAGCCTTCCTCCACTTCATGTTTTGTATGTGCTGAAAGGTCAAAGGTAACAGGGAAAAAAAGATCTCTGAGTTGTAATTCCTTCCAGGAGGCTGAAAGTTTCTCCTGACACATTAATGGGGAGGTAGGCTAGAAGGAGAGACAACACTCACAAGTGGTGACAGGATCCTGATCTGTGGGGTGATAGGTCAAAAGGAGAGACAGACACTCACAAGCATGGCAGGATCCTTATCTTTTCCAAGAATTAACATTCACTCTTGGAGAAGCTCTGCTCATGTTTACCTGTGTCTTGTCTCTTTCTATCTGTCCCAATTTCATTCTGTCTTACAGCTATTATTTTTTGTTTCTAAAAATGAAGACAGGTGTTGAATAAATTAAATGACTTACTTTCTTTAGTGCTCTTAAGTCTGACCTGAAGTTATCCATGGGGTTTCTCTTCTCTTGTGAACAATGAAGGAAGGGGACACAAAAACACATACAAGCACAGTCAAAATGGTGTCACATAAAAATATCACAACATACTTGGCTTTCAGATCCCATTATTGTTTGGTGGAAAGGAGAAAGTCAGTCAGTAAGTATTATCAGACTCAAAAGAAATATAAGATTAGATTATGCAAGATTATGCAAGATTATCAGAAGATAGGGACATAAAAATGAAAGCAATGTAATATCTATCTTCATGTGAAATGAAACTCATGCAAAACTATTCATTCTAGCACTGATTCAAACAGCAAAGGATTGGAAACAGCCTTTACTATATGATATTAGCTAAATAAATTCTGGTTCATTCATATGATGAAAGTTTAGGCAGCCCTCAAAAATACTGAGTCTTCAGACATTGGAGTAGTGGCAAGTTTCCAAACTCAGGCCAACTTTCTTGTGAGGGATACTGAAAAAAATTGAACAAAATAGTAAAAACAAAAATATTGAAAATACTAAAAAGCAAATAAACAAGTCAGCAAGAAATTGTAAATCTGAAAATCTCTAAGTCACATACCCTGAAAGGTTAAGCCCAGCACACAAAACCCCATTTGCCTTGAAAATATTTTTGGGTATTAAGTAAGCAACTGTCAAACTGACAGTTCTTAGGGCCCTCAAAGTGCCAGGGAAATATATGTCAAAATCTAAACTCAACCAAGGTAGAGAATCTGATAAAGGAGCTCCAAATTTAAGGGAGGATCCTAAAGGGTAACACACAGGCTAAAGATAACTATAAGTAAATCAGCCATTGTGCTCTTTTGCCTTTCTGGGCTTCCATCCTCAGTGGTCTGGATAACCTTAGTTCTTGATCTTAGATCATTGTGGTCTTGCATGGGTGATGCCCTCAGGCATCTGGCAAAAGCAAAAAAGAAAAAAAAAAAAAAAACCCTCTTAAGTGCCATCATCCTAGATATCTAATTACTTCTAGGTAATAATGCCATCATCCTGGGTCTCTAATTACTTCTAAGTAACAAATATAATAACCAGCATATAGTCAAGAATAACTAGGTACACAAATAAGAAAAGATAAATAAGAACCAGGAGGGAACAGCAGGCAACAAGCACAAAGCTTTGATGGGTTGGAATTATTGGGCACAAAATAGACAACGCTATAGTTAATTACTATGTTAGAAGATATTGACAAACAAAAGCTTGAAAGAGGGAACTCTAAAAAGTGATTTAAATAAAAAGTGATTTAATAATTCTGAACAAAGAACCACAAATAAAACTTTTAGAACTGAAAAGTGAAATAACCAAAATTAAAAACTAAATGGAAGAGTTTAATAGCAAATTAGGCACAATTTAAATAGAAGGTAAAGATAGAGTGAGAAGATCTAACATCCCATTAGTTGGAATTCCAGGAGAAAAGAAGTGAATGTGCAGGGCATTATATAATTAGATAATAGCTTTAAAGTTTCCAGAACAGATTTAAGATTTCAAAAGCCCATGAATTCCAAGTAGCATAAATAAAAAGAAATCCATACCTGACCATACTATTGTGATACTAAAGGAAAATAAAGCCAGAGGTCATCTTAAAAGCAGACAGATATTGGTACAGAGGCTCTCCTTGTAGTTTTTTACAACTGCACATAAATCTAAAATTATATCAAAATGAATAGATTATTGATTTTTCAAAAGCAAAGGAAAAAATCATTCTGAAAATGAGTCATAGTTAAATTCACAGCTGCCTTCTCAAATGTGACAGTAGAGGCCAAAACCAGTAGAAAGGTTTCTTCAATGTGCTAGGAACAAAACTGCCAACCTGAATTCTGTATGCAGCAAAACATATTTTTAAAAAACAAAGGTTTAAGAATGCATTCATGAGTAGGTGAACTTGCTGATTATGCAAGGATTTAAAGACAAACACATCTAATAAATATTTGTAAAATATGTGTCAGCAGTGAAATTACATAGGAGAAGTCACAATACCAGATATCAAACGGTACTACAAGGCCACTGTAATCAAAACTAGTCTGGTATTGGCATAAGAATAGATATATAGATCAATGGAACAGAACAGAAGGCCCAGAAATAAACCCAGGACTCTATGGTCAATTAATATTTGAAAAATGGGAAAAGAGCATAAAATGGAGTGAAAATAGCCTCTTCAACAAGTGTTGCTGGGAGAACTGGACATGCAGAAAAAATAAAGCTAGACCACCAATATACACTATACAGCAGAATGTACTCAAGATGAATAAAGGACTTAAACATAAGCCATTCCATCATAAAAGTCCTAGAGGAAAACATAGGCAGTAAAATTGCAGATATCCCATGCAGCAATATTCTCATTGATACTTCTCCAACAGCAAGGAAAATAAAGGAACAGATAAACAAATGGAACTTCATCAACAGAAAAATTTCTGCTCAGCTAAAGAAAACATCAGCAAAATTAAAAGGGAACCAATTATATGGGAAAACATATAATTTGCCAATGATACTTCAGACAAGGGCTTGATCTCCAAAATATAGAAAGAACTTGTATGAACCAACACCAGGGAGACAGACAGCCCAATTAAGAAATGGACAAAAAGCCCTGGCACCAGCCTATTAACCCAAAGATCACTGGTTCAGTTCCCAGCCAGGGCACATAGCCATGTTGCAAGCCAGGTCTCCAGCCAGGTCCATAGCTTGATGCAGGTGAAAGGCAACCATATATTGATTTTTCTCTCTGCTTCTCTCCCTTCCCTTCTCTCTAAAATAATTAATAATTTTTAAAAAAAGAAAAGAAAAAAATGGGCAACACCACTGAGTCAAAGCAGACCAATCTAGGCCCCGGGTGGCTGTAGCCCAGGGCGGCCCGCGGAGGGCTGGGCCCGGCCAGGCTCCGGGGTACCCGGCAGCGGCGGCCGCTCACCATGCCTGGCAAGCACCAGCATTTCCAGGAACCCGAGGTCGGCTGCTGTGGGAAATACTTCCTGTTTGGCTTCAACATTGTCTTCTGGGTGCTGGGAGCCCTGTTCCTGGCCATCGGCCTCTGGGCCTGGGGTGAGAAGTTCTCAGTGTTCCTCGGCCTCATCTTTTTCCTGGAGCTGGCAACAGGGATCCTGGCCTTTGTCTTTAAGGACTGGATACGAGACCAGCTCAACCTCTTCATCAACAACAATGTCAAGGCCTATCGGGATGACATTGACCTCCAGAACCTCATTGACTTTGCTCAGGAATACTGGTCTTGCTGCGGAGCCCGAGGAACCAATGACTGGAACCTCAATATCTATTTCAACTGCACTGACTTGAACCCGAGCCGGGAACGCTGCGGGGTGCCCTTCTCCTGCTGTGTCAAAGACCCAGCGGAAGATGTTCTCAACACCCAGTGCAGCTACGATGTCCAGCTCAAATTGGAGCTGGAGCAGCAGGGCTCCATCCACACGAAAGGCTGCGTGGGGCAGTTTGAGAAGTGGCTGCAGGACAACCTGATCGTTGTGGCTGGGGTCTTTGTGGGCATCGCCCTCCTCCAGATCTTTGGCATCTGCCTGGCCCAGAACCTTGTGAGCGACATCAAGGCAGTGAAGGCCAACTGGTGAGGCTGCCAAGCTGGCCGTGGCTGCCACCTGGCCTTCCCGAGGACCCTCTGCTGTGCCATGATGAGCAAGGCTACAGGAGGGGTTTCTGCTTGGACCTGAGCCCCACACAGGTTCACAGAGAAAGCTGCCCGGCTGTGCCTGGGCTGCCTGTCCTGGACCTGTGTGCACGGACAGTGCACACAAGAAGTCGCTGTCTCTGTTGGGGTTGTGTGGCCAGCTCTCCAGTGGACTAGGAAGGACGCAGGCTGGGACCCACCCCTCTGTGTGGTGGCTCAGGGCAGAAGTTGGGGCCTGCTGGTGTCTGAGACATCACCTCACACAGTTTCAGAGTTCTCTTCTCTATTAGCAGTGACTTTGACCTTTCAGGAGCCTAGTTCAGCCTCAATGTCTCAGATTCTAAAAAGAACCCCAGAGTTTTCTCTCCCTTGCTTGCCTCTCAGGATCAAACATGGTGATGGCTACAAACTACTCAAATAAACAAAACCTTGAAAACCAAAAAAAAAAAAAAAAAAAGACCAATCTAACAAGCAAAAACAAACAAGAGCCACCTAAAATGGGGAGACAAAGAACTAATCTCTCAGCAAATAAAAGGAAGAATCCTTAGAAAGAGTGCAAAATAAAATAGAGGCAAGCACACTATCAGACGTGGAATTCAAAATAATGGTGATCGAGAAGCTCAATGAGCTCAGTGAGTTCAAAGAAAACTACAAACAACTCCAGGGGAACTACAAAGTACTCTAGGAGAACTACAAAGAACTCCATGGAAGCTACAAGGAACTTACTGAGAACTACACAAGCATTAAAAGGGACATAGACACCAGGAGGAAATGAAGAATACTGTTTCTGAATTGAAAAACACAGTAGAAGGAATCAAAAACAGGCTAGAGAAAGCAGAGGATCAGATCATCAAGCTGTAGGTAACTGTATAAAAAAAATTCCCAGGCAATGCAACAAAATGGAAAAAAGACTGAACAAGAATGAAGAGGTTTTAAGAGAGCTGCAACACAACATGAAACGTAATAACACTGAATTATAGGGGTACCAGAAGGAGAAGAGGAGGATCAAGGGATAGAAAACCTGTTTGAAAAAGTAATAACAGAAAACTTCCCTAACTTGAGGACAGAAAGTGCCATGCAAACTCAGGAAACACAGAGGGTCCCAAGGAAGATGAACCCAAACAGGCCCACTCCAAGATACATCATAATGAAAATGGCAAATTTCAAAGACAAGGAGGGAATCATAAAAGCAGCAAGAGAGAAACAGCTAATAACATACAAGGGGGCTCCATTAAGGTCATCAGCTGATTTCTCAACAGAAACACAACAAGCCAGAAGGGAGTGGCAAAAAATATTTCAAGCAATGAACAATGAAGGCCTGTAACCAACAACACTCTACCCAGCAAGGCTGTAATTCAGAATGGAAGGTGAAATAAGGAGCTTCCCAGACAAAAGAAGTCTAAAAGAATACATCTCCACCAAACCAGCATTGCAAGAGATGCTAAAGGGTCTGCTTTAAGAAGATGAAGAAACAGAGAGACCAATTTGGATGGAAGTTGCAAACTACTAAACTATATGATTCGTGTACATAGACAATATATATTCTCATATTAGCATGTAAATTAGATGAAATTCCAGTTATGAAGGCCCCCAAACTGGGGATACTTGGGAAAAGGAATGAATGCTATAGTAAACTTTATTATTGAAATGTGAACATACCTAATATCTACCTCAGCAGACTCTTAAATAGTTCAAGGGTTAGTTTAGGACCCCATAGGAAGTCAACCAGAAGTTCGAAAAATGGCTAGAATACTATTCTACAAAATTATTTAAATCCTAGGGCTTTTTATTTTTTACCTCAACTTAGTAGAAATAATCTCTACTTTGGGGACTGACTGAGCACTGCAAGTGCCATTATTTCTGAAAGCTTCAAATTGTGAAACACATGTAGAGGAAAAACAGAGTATTGAAAGAAGTAAGACCAATGCACAACGTAAATAAATAAATAAATAAATAAATAAATAAGGCTACTATTTAAGATGGAAAACTCCAAAAAGAATAAGTTGTAGTTCCAATAGCTTAAAATAAAGTTGCATTATATTATTGGAGTGGGAAGGATCTGACTCAAAAACCAAATTCATTCTTTACTATGGATTTGACACTGTCTCTAGGACAACTTTCGCAAAAGTGAGTTCTGCAATACACCATTTCTGTGATATACTTCACAAAAATAGCATTCCAGAGTAAAATAAGTATTAAAGAAGAAAAAACTGCTTAATCTTGCTACAATATATCTAAAATACTATCATTTAACATGTAATAATTATGTAAGCTTTTGGCATATTTCAAATTTTTTGTATTACCTTTTCAAAATCCAGTGTGTACTTTAAATATGTGTGAAAATATGTATGGGTGTAAATGTATTTTACAGAATAGACAGGGGGATGTTAAGAACAAAGGAAGTAGAGAAGCCAAAGAACTTAAATGCATGACTCATGGACATGAACTAAGTGGGGCATTCCTGGAGGGAATGGGGTACTGGGTGGAGGGGGCAAAGGGGGAAAATTGGGACAACTGTAATATAAAAATAAATAAAATATATTTAAAAAATTTCTTAACTAATTAGGAAAAGAAAAAAATTTAAAAAAGAAATGGGCCAAAGACTTGAACAGACACTTCTCTGAGGAGGACATACAAAGGGCCTATAGGCATATGAAAGAATGCTCAACATCACTAGCCATCAGAGAGATGCAAATTAAAACCACAACGAGATACCACCTCACAGCTGTCAGAATGGCAAACGTTAACAAATCAATGAACAAGTGCTGGAGAGGATGTGGAGAAAAGGGAACCCTGCAAAACAGCATGGTACTGGCATAAGAATAGACATATAGATCAATGGAACAGAACAGAGAGCCCAGAAATTAACCCAGGACTCTATGGTCAACTCATATTTGACAAAGGGGGAAGGAACATCCAATGGAGTCAAAACAGTCTCTTCAACAAATGGTGTTGGGAGAACTGGACAGCAACATGCAAAAAGATAAAACTAGAC
>PVIW01016974.1:0-15222 GCA_004026585.1 Noctilio leporinus | reverse complement strand
GTGCGGAGCCTCCTCTCCCCGTTGCCGGAGTGAGTTTCTCACAGTCCCTCCCCTGCAAGAGTTCAATTCCGGGTTCCCTACGGTGTTCGCCCTCGCTGCCCGCACTTCTCTGTTGAGACTTCTAGTCACCAGCGAGCCCGGAACTGGCCCCAGTCAAACGCGCCCCTCTGGGCAGAGCTGCCCCTGCCCAGAGCCGACCTCGGCCCGCCGGCAGGTCGGACTGGAACGCCTCACCTACTGTCCTGCTGGCCTCCTCTGCCTCTGGGCTCTGCTCCCCTGTGTCCAGATGCTGCCCGTTCCAATTCCTAGGGTCCTGAAGACGTCTCACGCTCCTTATCCTGTCCTCTAGCTGCTTTAGTACTCGAGAACACCATCAGCACTGCTCTCTACTCTGTCGCCATCTTGGAGACCTCTCTAATTTTATTGTTGTTGTATCATCTCCTTTTTACTCTCCTCTGTCCCCTTCCCCACCCACTTACTCCCGGCCAAGGTCAATCCCACTTGTTGTCCGTGTCCATAGTTCTTCAATGTTAGTTTCTTGACTAAACTGCTCCCCTTCTTTGCCTCCTCCTCCCCTCTCCCCCCTGCCCACTGAAGGTCTATTCATTGTATTCATGTATCTGGTTCTGTTTTGCTCATTTGTTTGTTTTGTTCATTATTATACCTATATGAGATCATATGGTATTTGTCCTTCACTGACTGCCTTATTTCACTAAGCATCATACTTTCCAGTTCCATCCACATTGTTGCAAAGGGTAGGCGTTCCTTCTTTCTTTTTGCTGTGTAGTATTCCATTGTGTAAATGTACCAAAGTTTTTGATCCGATCATCCATTGATGGGCACTTAGGCTGTTTCCAGCACTTGGCTATTTTATTAGAAATAGCACTGGTATGAACATAGGGGTATATAGGTTTTTATGAATTAGTGTTTCAGGGTTCTTCAGGTATAGTAACAAGATCACTTTAAAGCATTCATAAGTTAAAGTTGGTTCTTATCCATTCAGCTGCCCTATGTCTGTTGATTGGTGCATTTAATCCACTTACCTTTGTACCTGTGTTTCTGTCTGTCTCTCTGTTTCTTCATCTTCTTAATGCAGACCCTTTAGCATCTCTTGCAATGCTGGCTTGTTGGAGATGTATTCTTTTAGACTTCTTTTGTCTGGGAAACTCCTTATTTCACCTTCTATTTTGAATGACAGCCTTGCTGGGTAGAGGCCTTTGTCTTTCATCGCTTGAAATATGTTTTGCCATTCCCTTCTGTCTTGTGTTTCTGTTAAGAAATCAGTGGATAACCTTATGGGAGCCCCCTTGTATGTTATTAGCTAGTTCTCTCTTGTTGCTTTTAGGATTCTCTCCTTGTCTTTGAAATTGCCATTTTCATGATGATGTGTCTTGGAGTGGGCCTGTTTGGGTTCATCTTCCTTGGGACCCTCTGTGCTTCCTGAGATTGCATGACATTTTCTCTCCTCCAGTTAGGGAAGTTTTCTGTCATTACTTTTTCAAAGAGGTTTTCTATCCCTTGCTCCTCTTCTCCTTCTGGTATCCCTGTGATATGGATATTATTACGCTCCATGTTGTCTTGCAGCTCTCTTACAACCTCTTCATTCTTTTTCAGTCTTTTTTCATTTTGTTGCACTGCCTGGGAATGTTTTTCTACATTGACCCCCCGATCGCTGATCCAATCCTGTGCACTCTCTAGTCTGCTTTAGATTCTACTGTGTTCTTCAATTCAGAAATTGTATACTTCATTTCTTCCTGGCTCTTATTGATGCTTTCTATGTCCTTTTTAATGCTGGTGTAGTTTTCAGAAAGTTGCTTGTAGCTTCCCTGGAGTTCTTTGTAGTTCCCCTGGAGTTCTTTGTAGTTTTTTTTTGAACTCGCTGAGCTCCTTGAGCTTCTCTATCATCATTACTTTGAATTCCATGTCTGAGAGTGTGCTTGCCTCTGTTTCATTTTGCACTCTTCCTGGGGATTCCTCCTTTCTATTTGCTGAGGGTTCATTTCTTTGTCTCCCCATTTTAGGTGGCTCTTGTTTGTTTCTGCTTCTTAGATTGGTCTGCTTTGACTTAGTGTCTTAGTGATGTGACCTTCTGTGGTGTTGATAGTATGTATTTCTTGAAACTAATTTCCTCAGGGACACCTTGGTGCCAGTATGGATCATGCCAGCTTCCTGCATTCCCAGTTTCCCTGTCATGTCTTCCAGGCTGTCCCTGGCCTTGCTTGCACAGGGTCACTGCCTCCTATACTACACAAAGTGGTCCCCGACAGAGGGGGACTTGGAATTGTAGGTGGTCTGAGAGCAGTAAGTCAAAGCAGGGTGACTGGTAAATCAATATATACACATGAAGCTTTAAAATACTGTCAGCCCTGGCTGGTAGCACAGTGGATAAGGCACTGGCCTGAGAACCCAAAGGTCGCAGGTTCGATTCCCCAGCTAGGGCACATAACCAGGTTGCAAACCAGGTCTCCAGTCAGGTCTGTGGCTGTAGGCAGGTGAAACGCAACCATACATGGATGTTTCTCTCCCTCTCTTCCTCTCTCCCTTCCCCTCTTTCTAAAAAATAATGAATTAAAATCTTAAAAAAAAAGAAAATAAAATACTGTCAAACCTTTATTCTGTGGATTAAAAGGCAATAATGCCCCAAGGATATTAGGGGAATTAAATATGGTAATCTATGTAAATATGCTAGATAAGGGATATATAACTGGGTGAGGGGAAGGGCATATGATAAGGTTAGGATATTTTAAAGTGAATGACAATTTTGAGAACTTTTGGGTTCTTTGTACAGAAAGAACAGTACAGAAAACTATGAAAAATCTTGAAAACGAAAGGCATCCCTAGTCTCTGATTCTTTACCTTGCAACAGGAATTAGGAGAAGAAAACTATAAAGATCTCATTGGCTTAGAGGAAACCTGTGGCATCCTAATGCCCCATCCCACCTAAACCAATCCCTGTTGTAGCTTCACCTGTGTTTGAGAAAGTGGAGTCACATTCCATTGCATGGACACATCCTTTGACCTTGAATTTTATAAGACTCAAGATGATAGAATTCTACTATGATTAATTTTTCATTTTTAAACTGTATCTCTATTGGAATAATAGGGAAAAGTTGGTTGAAAATGAACTATGTACTTCTTTCTTTCTGATTCCTCTAAATGAAAAATGTTTTTAAAGACCTGAGATGAGAGACATACTGATAGACTTCAGCTTTACTCTTCTGTAAGTTTTATCTGCGGATAAATGAGGCAGACCCCAAATTAGAAGTGAAGGCCGCTGATCACAGGAGAGGCATTCAGGTTCATTGGGGGACACTCTGTCTTATGCTGATGATTGCCAGAGTATCCCCTGATGGCAAGGGTATGAGAAGGGACCTAGGGGCTGGCCCGTCTCCATGCAGGCATGAGGGGCTAAGGGGATGCTGGGCCCCAAGTGTGGGAATGACACGTTGACCTTGATTTTCAGATTTGTGGAAGAAGGGACTCTGGCCAGCCCATACAAAGTGGGAGAAACACCTTCTCTTCTTTGCTATAAACAGTATTGTTACAAGATAGAACTAGCTATTGGCTTTAAAGCTCCAACGCCCAGGCTTCCCCAGAGAGTCTGACACAATACTCTGGGGCAGGAACCTGACATTGCCACTTGAGAGACAGCCTCAAGTGCATTTAGCCAGGGAGGGGTTCCGCGGTGCTAGGGCTTCTTGAGGAGTCACCTGGTCAGTGGTTACAATGCCAAATCTCCTCCAAAAGCCTGCATTTCTAACAGGCTCCCAGTCAGTGCCAGAGCTGTGGTCTGAGAGCCTTCCAGAAAAAGCAAGGATCCATGCTGGGTTTTGGTTTGAGACTCCTGTGGATGTGAGGGGAGAGTGGGTCAGTGTCACACGACCCATGTGGCCCCAGCACTGGTACACTTGAGAATAACTCTGATTTCACCCCTTTATCTAAGGATTTCGGAGCCACTAATTTTCTTCCGATGATCATGGTTGATGTATGGAAGTGGGTGCCCTGTGGTGAGGGAACCCCAATTTGGTTTTTCCCATGTTTTGCTGATCAGAAGCGCCAGGACCCTTAAAAATCTGATGGGACCCATCTCCAATAGAGGAGAGCTGCAGGAGAGGAGGGGAAACTTTTAAATTAAGTCTGCCTGCAATTCTGATGTCCTCAGCCTGGAAACCATAAGCATTTGCATAAGTGAGTGAGTGAAACAGAATCGTCATCTTTTTCACCTGTAGCCAAAACACAATAACCTGCAGCTTAGATGCGGAACCTTGGGCATGATGCTTTGCCCCAAATGATTGGGGCATCCAATTAAAACATACAAGCTATGAACACATCCGCAGTGACGTCTGAGTCCCGTAGTTAAAAAAATGCCCCAAACTTTTGACAACCTGAAAGGGAGAAGTGCCAGCCGGGGTGGCAGAGACCATCACCCCACCAACGGCCCCCTGTGTGAGCGTCCACACACATCTGCCTTGTCCGAGCGTCTGTTCCAGCCTGGAGACTTCAGACCAGGCGGGCAGCAGGCTCTAGGGAGGGAGGAGTCTCGGGAATTCAAGCGTTGTCCCATCCAATGGTCGTGGTTGATGCACAGTGACGTCATGTGACTCTCAATGAGGGGAAGGTTCAGACAAATGAACCCAAATGGCATATTTCTGTCTTAACTGGAAAACCCCGAATCCTCTTGTTCCTACTTTAATTTTTTCCCCCACAGAGATGTCAAGATTAACTTTTATTTCACATTGGTAGAAACTGTGGAAAAGATTTACATTTTTCCATATTATAGCACATTTCAAAGGAACATCTCTTGCCATAAATCATATCTTGCTAATTTGTATAACTGAAACAAGTTTGTGTTAAGGTAAATCCCAATGACCTATTAAATGATTGTTTAAAAATTTTAAATTCAGACATTAACATACTGGCTTCGTTATTAACAGTCTATATAATCCATTACTAAATTATTTCCATTATCAATTAGCACCCACTTATAAAGATGCATTCCTAATACTGTTTTAGTTGGTTGGAATACAGAATAAAATTAACAGTTCAGAAATACAAAGCAGTTATTTTTGCAGCATATTAAATTGTGTGGTAACTATACCTTGAGTTCTGATTAACCTTTATAGCCGATAAATTTGTTTTTTAATAGCTTTCACCAATAAACTAAAAGATTGTAGTACTTAATATCAATTGCTTTTACCTTTGCGCAAAAACTAATTTTAAACAATAATCTCTGAAAATGCAAATTTCAAATAAGTTCATCGCAGATAAAGGTAAAACAAATTTTTCTAATAGGTTTTTCATTTCCTACAGTAGCTGTTTTCAAACGTATGTGCAAAATATGTAAACAAAAGCTCTATGCTACAAAGAGAAACATCTTAGAGCATATCATCTTAGAAATTAGTTTTTACAATCAGTCTCAAATATTCCAGACTATACTAGAATATGACCTAACAATTCTTTGAATTACAGAAAAATACAACTACAGAATTATCCTCTACCTTGACTGAAAATTCTAATAACTATATGAGGCCAAACTTTGGACTGAGGCAAAGTTTTAAAAAACAAGTAATGCAGGAAGTTTGAAGTGATGTTTGGTTTCTTTATGTAAATATAAATACATTTTAAATACCACACCTGGGAGTCAGAATGTGAAACTATTGGTATAGCCTGTATTGACAGCAGATGTCTATGGCAAGGAGGCAACATGTGGTCTATTATGAAGGACAAAAAGAAAATACAGTTCTTTTCTAGAGAGGAAAATAGAATATTTAGAAATTGTAACAGAGCCCTGGCTGGTGGCACAGTGGGTAAGTTGCCAGGCTGCGAACCCAAGTGTCACTGGTTTGATTCCCAGCCAGGGCACATAACCAGGTTGCAAGCCAGGTCTCTAGCTGGAGGCAGGTGAAAGGCAATCACTAATGTTTCTCTCCCTCTTTTCCTCTCTCCCTTTCCCTCTCTCTAAAAATAATAAAATCTTAAAAAAAAAAAGAAAAGAAAAAAAGAAATTGTAACAGGAAAAGAAAAGCCTGGTCTCCATAATATCAAACAAGAAGCTATAGCCATGTTCATATTTAATGTTACAGGAGTAACTGACATGTGTGGGCAGATGTATTTGATATGCGAACTTCTGACACCTGCAAAGGCTTTTGCCATCCTTGCCCTGTATTTCCCAGCCCATGAAGGAACATCACCGCAGCCGTGGCAGGATAGCGGGAAGCAGGGCATGTGTGTCATTGCTGCACACACACGGGCTAGTCAAAGGTGGAAAGGAGAGCCGGAGAGCAGGTTGCTGGCCACAGCCCAAGGACATAAGAGCTGCAAATCCCCCAACATTCTTACTAAACCCTTTGTTACTTACCCCTCTCCACTATTACTTACAAAACAGGGGGACTAGTCAGCAAGACGCTCCCTTCCCACGTCCTCGCTGGGTTGCTGTGGTCCCTCCCACTGTGGACCCTGAACCTGCTGCTGAAGCTTGAAAACTGAGAGGTGAGGGATTCTTCTTACTTTTCCTTGCCTGGGTCTCTCCTTGCACCCTAGTATTCCCTTGACAATGGTGTTTCCACGCACAGCCCCCTCCCCTTGTACACGTGGCTCCTTTTAATCTACACAAGGAGCAGATTTAAACTGAGGTCGAAGGTTGTTTCCAGCCCCAATTGTGTTCTTGATCATCCCTGACCTTCACCCTCTCAGCTCCTGCTTCCACAACCACTGCCCCCATGGGGGCCGTGTCAGCCCGTACATTTCTGAGCAACTTGACCTTAGGGAGAAAGCTCTAGTCCCTCTTGTCCCTGGACATGATAGGTGCCCTCATCTGTCTTGTGGGTCACCCTCGGCCACAGGCCTGCTGGCTCTGGGAGCAGGGTCCCTGGGAGGGCCGCCTCCTTCTTCCCGGGTGCAGATGAAATGGGCACTTCTGTGAAAAGTGGCACATCATCCTCCGCTCATTCGTGGGGTGATGCACAAAACCCAAAGTAACAGCTGATGCATAAATACCTCAAGCTGCTTCTATCCCAAAGCGCAGGGTTTGTTTAGTGTAGAGTTTGTGAATCTCCCTTCTGGACTGGTCTCAAATGTACAGGTAAACTCTTCAAGAAAACTAATCACTGATTCACAATGTTTAGGGGGAAACTCATGCAATCCTGCCTTTTACTAGCTTTTATTGTAGCCCATTAAGAATAAAATTTCAAAGCCCTGGCTGGTAGCACAATGAATAAGGTGCCAGCCTGCTAACCCAAAGGTCCCTGGTTCCATTCCCCAGCCAGGGTACAAAATGAGATTGCAAGCCAGGTCTCCAGCCAGGTCTATGACTGGAGGCAGGTGAAAGGCAACCATACATTGATGTTTCTCTCCCTCTCTGCCTCTCCTCCTTCCTCTGTCTCTGGAAATGATAAATAAAATCTTTAAAAAAATTTTTAAAAATAAGAATAAAATTTCAGGCCCAAGGAAACAGCATCTTAAAGTGTTTTTTGGAGGAATTTTTTGGACTAATTATTCAGTGAATACTTCTTAAGCTATCAAGTGTGCCTTCCTGCCCAGAGGAAGGCTTCCATTTCAGGCCTTCAGTTGGGGTTGGCGTTACTTTTCTGTTGAACAACAAAGAAAATGTCAGATTTCTAGCTTAGCCAAAATGAGGTGCTTTGTACTCAAGGCTGTGGAAGGTGCTCCCTGAACTCGAGTTCATGCATGTCCGTGGAGGCACTTTGCACCCAGCATTTGGACTCCATAAGGATCCGATGGTATGTTATGCTCAAGAGAAGCGGCAGTCACACCAAAAAGCAAATGTTAAGTGAAAAAGGGAGGAAAATAAGAAACTGATAGTTTTAAAATGAACGGCCTCTCACTGCTCCTGGAATCCACCAAGGCACCTGGCCCTCCGGACTTCCCAGTTCCATGGGGGACCTGGTGGGCAGCGGGCCAGCCTCCACCTCCTCACATTATGCTGACAGGAGCACAGACATGCAGGGCCGGTGGCAGAAAGAGAAGGGAGATGTTCCTGAAGTCGCACAGGGGTTTGGTGGGCCTGTGTATGAAGTTTCCAACCCCTATTCCCTGACAAGGCAGCTGTCTCACGCTGTAGAGACACATGCAGGGCAGTCCCTGTAGGTGGTGACATTGTCAACAGCCCACCTTGCCCTTGTAATGAGCCAGAGAATCCCCATCACCCAGTCCCATCCCCTCTGCCCCAACCCTGCCCCTGTTAGGTCTCACCTTTACAAGCCATGAGAGACACATCAGGGCCCTGGGCACTGTCACTGTCTGGGTGGCACAAAAATAGGACATGGTCAGAGCCCCAGGACAGGTGACTAAAGGAGGAGCTATGGGGGTGAGGCCCCCCATAGACTCCCATCTGCACTGACAGAGCATCTCAGGGACCACTCCATACTCACAAGCAGCCTGAGAATAGCTCCCTCCTTTGCCACCTGCAGGAAAAAAACACCCTGTCAGAAAGCAGGGAGGAGGCAGGGCCATGAGGTCCTAAGGAGCCCTCGTCCTGGGGCCCAGGTAAGTTTCCACAACTGTGGCTACAGACTCTGGGCAGGATCAGGAAAGCTCAGGGAAGTACAGATGCAGGACCTGGACCACCTTCATCCTGAGGTCTGTCCTCAGCAGGGACCTCCCTGCTGACCTGAAACAATTAGGGACCAGGTCCCCAGCCATCCCTAGAATCATTGAGGTGGGAAATCTGTCCCTTATATTCTCATGAGTCTTACTAAAGAGTGTGAGCAAACAGGACCCCAGACAGGCAAGCACATGCGTGAATGAATGTCCTGCTCCCCATTAAGGAAGCGGGACACAAGTCTACCTGGGCTTGAAACCCCCAGTGGCACCAGAAAACTCAACCCACCCTCCCCTACCTGCATGCTTCCTCCACCACATCACAGCTCCAGCCACAGCTGCAAGGACAAGCAGGCCACCAAGGACACCCACGATGATGATGAGGGTCAGAGGGGGCTGCCCTGCAAAGGGAACAGAGAGTGAGGCCTGAGCCCGGTCCCTCCCGGCCACTCAAGTCCTGCCGAGGCCCCTGCTCCCCAGGAAGAGGGCACCCAGGCCCTGCTCACCCCGTGGCTGCTCTTTCCATCGCAGGGTCAGCGGCTCAGGCAGCCCCTCGTGGTGCACCCCGCGCGTGTATATTTGCTCCTCCCCGCGGGGCACCGCCAGCGCCGCCCACTTCTGGAAGTTCCCGTCCCCCGCAGGCCTGGTCTCCACCAGCTCCGTGTCCTGGGTCTGCTCCTCCTCGTTCCGCCACCAGCTCAGGGTGATCTCTGCAGGGTAGAAGCCCCGCGCCCAGCAACGCAGGGTGACCAGTCGCTCAGACGTAGGGTGGCGGGTCACCTGCACCTCTGGAGGGTCTGAGCAGAAGGAGAGGAACTTCAGGGAACTTCAGGAACCTCCGCCGTCTTGGGACACTGGCACCGGCCTGTGCGCCCAGCCTGAGAACCGCCTGCCCACGAGCTGGGAAAGCAGCACGACACCCAGACCCCCGCCTGGACGCAGGACCCTGAGATGAAGTCCCCGTGTTTACAAAGTTCTGGAACCAGAGACACAGCCCTGGGCAGGAGGCGGGTCTCTGAGGGGAGAAAAGGCTTTTCTGGTCCCGACCTGGGTAGAGGCCATGGGACTCCGAAAAGCCGGCTCTGACCCGAGACCCTGGGTGTGGGGGGCGCAAGGGCTGAGAGAGACAATCCCCAGGGACGGTCCCTGGAGCCACGGCCAGAGGCCAAGGGAACCGCTGATCGGCTTTTTCGGGGTTCTTCTTTGCACCCCTTGAGGCGGCACCCCACCCTGAGTGTCCCTGTGCCGAGGGCTGGTCCCTCTCTGGCCGCACGGCTGGAAAAGGGGTGGGGGGGAGACGCCTGCTCCTGACCCCGACCAGGAGTTCGGACCCTGATCCCATTGCCTGTCGCCTTGTTGGGGCCCAGCCCGAGGGAGATGGGGGCCCCGCGGCCCCAGTACCTGCGCGCTGCAGCGTCTCCTTCCCCTTCTCCAGGTACTGGCCCAGCGACTCCCTGCACAGACCCTCCACATAGATCTTCCTTTCCTCAGCGTACCCCGCCTGCTCCAACTTGCGCTCGGTTATCTGCGCCGCGGCGTCGGCCGCCGTCCATGTCTGCAGGTCCTGGTTCAGCGCGATGTAGTCGGCGCCGTCGTAGGCGAACTGCTCGTACCCGCTGAGGAGGCGGCCGTCCGCTCCCACGTCGCAGCCGGTCATCCTCTGGATAGTGTGAGACCCTGACCCCGCCGCGAGGTCAGCCCCGCCCACCCGGTCGCCCCACCGTCCTCCCGGGGATCCCCCAAAACGAAAACAAAACCCGGTCAAAGTCCCACGGGCGCCTCCTGGGGGCGAGGGCGGGAGGGGCGGCGGCCTCAGGGTGCGGTCGGATGGGGACCCTCGGGCGCCCCGCTGCGGGTGGGGACGCGGTCGTGGGGGCCGGGCCCGCGCTCACCGCCAGCGCTCTGGTTGTAGTACTCGCGCAGGGTGTTCAGATTCTTTCGGAACGCCTGTGCGGCTACCAGAAACCACCGAGTCTGCTCGTCCCAATAGTGCGGGACCCACTGCTCGACCCACGGCTGCTGCATCCACGGCGCCCGCGGCTCGGCCCTCGGGGTCTCGGCGTCGCTGTCGAACCGCACGAACTGCGTGTCGTCCACGTAGCCGACGCCGATGAAGCGGGGCTCCCGGAACCCGGGCCGGGACAACGCGGTGAGGAAATACCTCAGGGAGTGGGAACCTGGGGGCAGCGAGGCACTGAGACCCGCGACCCTCCTCCCGGCGCGGGTCCCCGGTCCCGCGGTCGCGGGGACAGGATGCGGAGGGCCCCGGGGACTGAAAAGCGAGGACGCGATGGGGCGTGGGGTCTGCGCCCGGGTGCGGGGGACGCGCCTTTCACGGGGTCCTGAGTCCCCGCCGGGCCCCTCCCGCCCGCAGAGGCCGGTCCCGCGACCCTGCACTCACCCGCCCAGGTCTCGGTTAGGGCCAGCGCCCCGGAAAGCAGCAGCAGGCTTGGGGACCCCATAACCGCAGCCTGCGCGGTTGGGGCGAACTGAGTCCGAAGGGCGGGCAGGCACTTATAACCCGCAACGGCAGCGAAGCGGATTGGTTCTCCAGAAACGGGCCTCCAATGAGAGGGACAGCTGGGGAGGCGTCACAAGTATCCAAGAAGGAGGCCTCGACACAGGTTGGGAGACTGAGAAGTGAAACCGGGGAGACGGGAACTCCCCAACACCGAACTTCCCGCCCGAGGCTCGGCCCTGGGCTGGGACGCTGAGAGCCAGGCCTGGGACCTGGGCCTCTGTCCTGAGCCCTCCTCCTGCTGAGTCCCTGTCACATTGTGTCCCGAGTCCTGGCCCTGGGGTCTGTGTGAGGAAACCAGGGAGAGACCCCCAGGCTGGGCCCACACGTCTTTCCACACCTGCTTTTCCGGGAACCCCCTCACCCTGAAATGGACTCTCTGCTGTCACCCCTTCTCTCCCCCCTGGACTCTTCTAGAAGGAAACTCACCCCTGGCAACTGGATGCCAGAGAGGAGCTCCCCTGGGAACGGGGTGGGGACCAGCGGCTTTCTCTTCAATCCTGGAGGAATTGTGTCTGAACACAGCTGACAGAGCTCTCGGTCAGTGTTCTTGTTACCCAGGCACCGCAGCAGGAAGGAAATCTGGGAAACTCCTTAACCTGCATCACATCACCCAAGTCCCTCTGCCCTGTAAGGACACCCGGCTCCAAGGAGAAGGCTGGGCATCTTTGGGGAGCATTGTCAGCCTCACACATGTGACGAGGGTGACATCACTGAGGCTGAGGGAGGCAGCACCCTGGGGAGAGGGCAGTGAGCCAGGAGCTAAGAGCAAGGGGGTAATGGCGGGGGTCCTCAGGGGGCTCCTACAAGGAGGGGAGTGAGGGGGTCCAACCTGATGACTGATGAGGGGATGTTAGGGAGGAGGGAAAGGAAACAGTCAAGTTGGTGGGGGCCAGGACCCCACCCGCTTGCACACCCAGGGCACAAGGTCAGTGGGAGGGAGACACCCCATTGGAGGACTTCAGAGGGAGCCCTGTGGTTAGGGAGACCAGTTTGTGTCAGAGCTGCAGGGTGCTAGGCCACCCTGTGGAGGCTGTGCAGCTGTGGTCCTGGGCTGAGGACTCTGGGGCACAGTGGCCAGTGTCAGGGGTTTGGAGGGGGTGTGAGAGGAGACAGAGCAGGATGTATGGAGCTGTGGAGATGAGTGTGATGATGTTTGGGGGACCAGGGGTGAGTGAGAGCAGCAGGGAAGGGGACAGATGAGGTTCATCCTGGTGGATCCAGGGCAGCTGGTGGTGAGTGAGTGAGAGACGGGGTGGGAGGAGCAGGGTTTGTGGCTCTCCCTTGGGCTCTGTGGGTGGAGATGAGGAGGTTTGGGGCAGTTGGGGCTTAGTTCTAGCCTTAGCCCTGGATTGTGGGGTGCAGTGCCTGTTGGAGAGGAGGGGTCTTACAGGCCATGCATGACTTCCCCCTTCACCCTGAGAGAGGCACTGTGCTCGCACTGGGTCTCAGTGTGGCACCTGCTGTTGGAGGTGTGACTTCTGGGCCTGAGGAGTGACCCTGCCCCAGGCCCCTCTTCTGGACTCTTGAGTGGACAGAAGGCCAGGGGAGCTGTGGTCCTTGTCCCAATAGTCCCAGTGTGCATGTCCATATGTGGAAGGTGTAGGCACTGAGATGTTGTTCCCAAATAAGAGATTTCAAAACCTGAGTTACAAAACAGAAATAGGGAGTAGGAGATAGTGTGTCTAGTTTTCTGTTTTCCCTGGTGTTGCATCAAGGGGTGGAGGGAGGGTGCTGGAGGGGATGGGACCCCCAGAGATGGCGGGGGGCACTCAGCGACCCCCTTCTCCAAATTAGGGACATTTGCAAGATGATGTAGAAATGTTTCTATCACATTGACACCTTATAATATTAGAGAATTACAGTTGTTTCCTTCTACATAATAATATCATTGTTTGAAGAGAAAGGTTATATTTTAAGAAATGAATACTGAAATATTTGGGAGTGAGGTCTATGATATTGGCTGATTTTCAAATATTTTAGCAAAAATTATAGAAATACATAAAAATATGACAAAATATTAAGATAATGGAATCTAGGGTGACAGCTGTGTTATTCTTTCAAACTTTAAGTATTTTTGAAAATTTTCACAATGATTTGGAGAAACTATTAGAAATGATAATGCCCAATGACACAGAAATGTCACAATATAACATTAAATGAAAATGAGGCTTTACGTGTGTGTGTGTGAGAATGTGTGTTGGAGTGCGTGTGTTCCTGTGAGTACAGTGTCTGGGCTGGTGTGCAGCAGGGTGTGTGGCGTCCCAAGCCTTCACTCTCTCACTCACTCACTCAACAGATGTTTTAAAATCAACAACCAGGCACTGTCAGGACAGTGGAAACAGGGCTGTGGAAGTCAAATTCCTGTCCTTGTCCTGATAGAGCTTCTACTCTCAAGGAGTGACAGGCAGTATAAGATGAAATAAATAGGTGTGAAAAGGTGTGAGTGCCCTGGGTGTGAACAAAAGCAAAGCAGGGTGGGAGGGGTTTGAGGGAGGCTGGAGGTGCCCTGGGCCCTGCAGGGTGAGCCTCTCAATGAGTGGAGGACACTTGGGGAGACTGTCAGGGAGGGTGGTGTCACCTGGGTGACAGGTTTTCAGGCCCCAGAGCAGCGGTGGGGCCTGAGACCAGGGAGGACCTGGATCCAGGCCCCACATGATGTCCCGCTGTGTCATCTGGACTGAACAGGAAGATATCTTGCAAGTGGGAGGGACTTTAATGCAACAGATTGTGCACAGCTCACTCCAGACAGTCCAAGTGCTGTTCATTTATGTTCCATATGGTTGCTCTGAAGCCCATTTCCCAAGGGGGAAGAATGCTGCTTGCTCAGCATTGGTACCTGTTGTGACTGTGATTTTCCCCAGCCGACCCCTGCTGCCCTCCTGCCACAGCTGGTGCACTGCCCACCCGTGGGGGCAATTCCCACACCAAACTGCTGCCTCTGAGTCCTGGCTCCACCCCTGCGACCCGTGTACATGAGCATTTCTCCCTTCTAACTTTTGTCTGTTGTGAAGTTCGATTTATGGCATTTCTGGCTGTCTCTAGGTTTGAGCTGGGTGTACCCACTTCTGGTTGGGGAGGGAGATGCAGTGTGTCTATGTCTACATCTTGGATTTCTCTTCATCTGTATGTCTTTCTGTCCTGGATCATCCGGGTCACCTGCATCTGTGTTCATCATCACACCCATGGCAGAGACTCACCTAAGTTGCACAACATTCATTTTCAATGCTTCCTCTCAGTGGGGTTAATGGCTCTGTGTGCCTTTCCCACCTCTCTGTCCTTGTACTGGTCTTCCTTTCATCCTGAGTGTTGGTCACTAAGTAAACTTGAGTTAAATAACTCACTGTTGAGTTAAATATAGTTAGAGAACTCATTTCTCTAGTTTTGAACACTAGATTTCAATTTTTCTGGGTAAGAATATTATTCCTTTTCTTTAAAAACAGGTTTTATTTATTATTTTAGAGAGAGGAAGGGAGGGAGGAAGAAAGGGAGAGAAGCGGCAATGTCTGGTTGCCTTTCACGTGCCTCCAGGGTACATGGCTGGAGACCTAGCTTGAACCTGGTTTTGTGCCCTGACTGGGAATTGAACCAGGGACCTTTGAGATTGTAGGCCAGCACCAATCCATTGAACCACAACAGCCAGGGCTTAATAGCATTACTTTCCTTTGGCTGATGGTAGGTGTTTATGTGTCCTCTTGAGTATACTTTTATGTGTTCCACTGAGTACAGCCCCGTGTCCTGCAGGCGTGGGGCTGTCTGACCTTCCTTTCATACTAAGCTGAAGAAACGGGACTTGGTGGCCACACTGTGGAATCTCTGTTAAGACTGAACAGCCTGGGCTTTGGGACATAAACTGTTGACATTGTCTTATTCAGTTTGTCGATGAAACAACATATTATTCTCTTTCCCCCTGAAGGTCAAGGTTGATCTCTTTTGTTCCAGGTGACCCAGGGTTGATGTTCATCTGGAAACTGTTTTTGTTCAGAGGAGAGGGTGAGGGTGGGGGTGGAACAAGGGAGGAGGGGAGGAGGGGAGAGATTTCCTCTCCTTGGGCTGGTGGGTGGTTCACAGACCCTAAGCTGCAGAGACCCTTGAGGACACTCGTAGCAGCACAGTGTCATCCTTGCCCAGCTTCTTACACGGAG
>PVIW01016973.1:0-15222 GCA_004026585.1 Noctilio leporinus | reverse complement strand
AATTTTCTATCATGACTTTTTTGAACAGGTTTTCCATTCCTTGTTTCTCTTCTCCTTCTGGTATCCCTATGATACGGATGTTGTTACGTTTCATGTTGTCCTGCAGCTCTCTTAACCCCTCTTCAGTCTTGTTCAGCCTTTTTTGATTCTCTTGTACTGTCTTGGAGTATTTGTCTACATTATCCTCCAACTTGCTGATTCTGTCCTCTGCTTCCTCTAGCCTACTGTTGATTCCTTCTACTGTATTCTTCAATTCAGAAATTGTATTCTTCCTTTCCTCCTGGCACTTATTGATAGTTTCCATGTCCTTTTTCATGCTGTTGTAGCTCTCAATAAGTTCCTTGTAACTTCCCTGGAGTTCTTTGTAACTTCCCTGGAGTTCTTTGTAATTCCCCTGGAGTTCTTTGTAATTTCCCTGGAGTTCTTTGTAATTTCGCTGGAGTTCTTTTTAGTTCTCCTGGAGTTGTTTATAGTTTTCTTTGATGTGGCTGAGCTCACTGAGCTTCTCTATCATCATTCTTTTGAATTCCTTATCTGATATTCCAGGTACCTCTGTTTCATTTTGTGTTCTTTCTGGGGATTCTTCCTTTCCTTTTGGTGATGGACTGATTCTTTTTTCCCCATTTTGGGTGTCAATTCTTGCTTGCTCTTTGTTTATTCATTTATTTTTGTTCTGTCCTTGGTTTAACCTGCTTTGCTTCCTTGCCTTAGTTGAGCACCCTTCTTGATAGGAGATTTGTGGAGTTGTGTTGCTGTCTCCCAGATTTTCTCCACTTGCTGTTCTTGGTGTGTCCTTTATTTTCACTGTCTGGTTGTATTCTGGGCCTGTGGGCCAGATGCAGCACAACATTTCCTGGCCTCTCTTGCTGCTGGAAGCAGCCAGGTGACCTACATTTATTTCTTACTAGTTCTTTACCCATAATTACTTGCCCATGTAATCATTTATTTCATATTATCAGGCTAATAAAACTGTACTTTGTGTTTGCTTTATTAAACATTTCTTTCCATAGCAGTAAGCTTCAATATGATTGAGTGTTGGTATCCTGAATATTTTTCAGATTATGTTTTTATATTTTATTGTTGTAGTACATTATTGTTTTCTAATTTTTAAACCTTATTCATGTGAAATTATTAGTATCTTTATGACAGTGGCCCTTATGTTTCTAACACTTGTAAGATAGAGCCCAGACAATATACTAGGTCAGAGAGAACACCACACTAATATCTTTGTCACATTAATGTTTCTGTACTAGTAATTTAAATAAAAAATAACTAACTCACAGAAACATTTACATTTTTTAAATTTATGTTCTTTATTGAGAGTGTCCTGTTTCATTGTTACTGTCCATGACCACAAATGTGAAATTAGATGAATCTTATTGTGTTTATAAGTAATAGAATTATGTCTGTAATTAACATTTTATTAGGAAAATAGTAAAGAAAAGAATAAAATTCAGTATTCTGTACTTAATAGTGACTTAAATAGTAAGTCACTATTTTCAAAAATTTACTCACTTGCAGGAACACACACAAAAAATCTGTTCCTTTATGTATTAACAAAGTAATTTCATGATTGAATAAATTTATATAATTAGCTATCATGGTATAGCATAACTGTGCTTTATCCAGAGTTGGAGTGATATTTAAAATGAGAACCCTGTTATGTAGTCTATGAATAACAAGAATAGCAAATGTTTCTTAATAATGTTAAAATGATGTATGGGGCGGGGGGAGAAAGATGGCGACAGAGTAGAGAGCAGTGCTGATGGTGTTCTTGAGTACCAGAGCAGCTAGAGGACAAGATAGGGAGTGTGAGATGTCTTCAGGTCCCTAAGAATTGGAGCGGTCAGCATCTGGACTCAGGGGAGCACAGTCCAGAGGCAGCGGAGACCTTCAGGAGAGCAGGTGAGGGGGCTCAGACTTAACGGCCAGCAGGCCGAGTTCGGCCCAGGGCAGGGGTGGCTCTACCCAGAGGCTCGCATTTAACTGAAACAGCTCCAGGCTCCCTGGCGACTAGAAATCTGAACAATGAAGGATGGGCAGCAAGGGCAAATGCCTGAGGGAACAAGGAATTGAACTCCTGCAGGGGAGGGACTGTGTGAGAGACTCGCTCCAGCAACAGGAAGAGGAAACTCCTCACAGGGCTAAAGGCAGAGGAGAAGAGTCCTGTGGGGAGCAGGAGTAGGGGAGCAGGGAAGTGCACCAGCCGTGGCTGCAAGAGAGCCAAAAATGGTGCTGCTGGGCCACCTGGGAAACAGCAGTTTAAAGCCCCTGCAAGGGTGGAGACCCAGCCCTGTGCACCCACACAGGCTCCCGCAGAAACTCCAAACTGCTAGCCAGGAACTAGTACCAGGGGCAACTGACCCGCCCATTGCCCAAGACAAAGGCCGAAGATCACAGATGCTGCATAAAGGACTCCTTGGAGAACTGGAAGGCTTAGAGGTTTGGCTCTCGCTCCCCCTGGAGAGCTGGGCAGTGTTGGCAGACAGGGGCAGTCGCCTCCGGAAGCTGTCGGGACAAGGCCAGTCATCACAGGAACCAGCAAGGTTGCAGGCTGCCCAGCAGGGGTGCCAGGTGCCCATCATAGGCAGGAACCTCTGCCAGGAGTGGGAGGGGACACCCTGTGGGTTCCAGAATACCAGCAGCCCTAAAACCCAGCTAGGCTACTGAAGGCCTTCTGGGGGTTGACACTCAGAATCAGACCTGACTGTGACAATCAGAGGCCCTGCCACAACAAGACCAGCTAAACTATAGACTGCAGAGATCAGACCAAGAAAAATAGGCATCCTCAGGAAATGGATTGCTGCTAACCTCAAGCACCTGAGTTATATGGAGAGCTACCTGACTTATTAATCCCCAACATATCCTTTTCAAAAGTTACTTCTCACATATTTTTAATCCCCCCATACCTCAATCCACCTAAATACCCAAGATGCTCCCCCTACTCTTGAATTAAAGTCTACTCACTCTCTGGCTAAAATGCATTCCCAGTCCTCAATCTAAGTATTCTTCCCTTTCCCAGCCACCTAAACCCATTCTTTATTCTTTTATTTCTTTCTTTTTCTTTTCTTTCCTTTTTTGTTTTTTTGTTTTTATGTTTTTATCTTTTCTTCCTGTTAAAGCCCACAGGTTCTGGTTCCACCTGGAACAATCAGAGATCATAAAGGGTGAGCAGACACCTTAACCCTATCTTTATTAATATTGATTTCTCTTTGTCTTCTGACTTTCTCCTTTTTTTTTTTTTTTTTTTCATGCTAAAATCCCTCAGGTCCTGGCTCCATCTGGACCATTCAGGGATTAGTAAGGGTGAACAGACATCTAAACCCTTTCTTATTGTTATTATTATCATTTTTATTTCTTTTATCCTTTTTTTTCCTGATAAAAGCCCACAAGTCCAGAACACAAACAGACAGCCCAAATAAAGGACATATCAAGAACAAAAAGTGGAGAAAATCTGGGAGATTGCAACATTGAACTCCACAAATCTCCTATCACAGAAGGGTGCTCAACTAAGGCAAGGAAAAAAAGCATGTAAACCCAAGGAAAAAAACAAAACAAACAAACAAAAAAAGTAAGTAGGAACAGACACCCGAAATGGGGATAAAAAGAATCAGTCCATCACCAAAAGGAAAGGAAGAATCCCCAGAGAGACCACAAAATGAAACAGAGGCACCTGAAATATCAGATAAGGAATTCAAAAGAATGATGATAGAGAAGCTCAGTGAGCTCAGCCACATCAAAGAAAACTATAAACTCCAAGAGAACTACAAGGAACCCCAGGGAAGTTACAAGGAACTTACTGAGAGCTACAACAGCACGAAAAAGGACATGGAAACTATCAATAAGTGCCAGGAGGAAATGAAGAAAACAATTTCTGAATTGAAGAATACAGTACAAAAAATCAACAGTGGGCTAGAGGAAGCAGAGGACCAGATCAGCAAGTTGGAAGATAATGTAGACAAATACTCTAAGACAGTACCAGAGAATTAAAAAGGCTGGATAAGACTGAAGAGGGTTTAAGAAAGCTAGAGGACAACATGAAACGTAACAACATCCGTATCATAGGGATACCAGAAGGAGAAGACAAACAAGGAATGGAAAACCTGTTAAAAAAAAGTCATGATAGAAAATTTCCCTAACATGATGAGTGAAAACATTAATCCAGTTCAGGAAGCACAGCGGGTCCCAATGAGGATCAACCAAAAAAGACCAACACCAAGGCACATTATTATTAAAATGGCTAATTTCAAAGACAAAGAGAGAATCCTGAAAGCATCAAGAGAGAAATGACAAATAACATATAAGGGAGCTCCAATAAGGCTATCAAATGATTATTCAACAGAAACAATTCAAGCCAGAAGGGAATGGCAAAAAGTATTTCAAGTCATGGTAAACAAAGGCCTGAAACCAAGAATACTCTACCCAGAAAGCCTCTCATTCAAGATAGAAGGAGAAATAAGGAGCTTCCCAGACCAAAAAAGACTAAAAGAATACATCTCTACCAAAACATCATTGCAAGAAATGCTAAAGAGTCTGCTTTAAAAATAAGTAAGTAAATAAAATGAAGAAACAAGAAAGCCAAAGAGGAATACAGACACAAAGGGAGAAAATGGCAAAGAATAAGTATCAATCAATAATAACCTTAAATGTAAATGGATTAAATGCACCAATCAAAAGGCATAGGGTAGCCGAATGGGTAAGACAACATGACCCACATATATGCTGTCTTCAAGAGACCCACCTCAGAACAAAAGATCGACACAGATTGAGAGATTGATGAAAAAATATATATCAAGCAAATGGACATGAAAAAAAAAGCTGGAGTACCAACACTGTTTTCAGACAAAATAGATTTTACAATGAAGGACATAAAAAGGGATAAAGATGGGCATTTCATAATACTTTAAGGAACAATCCATCAAGAAGAAATAACTCTGACAAACACATACACACCCAACATAGGAGCTCCAAAATATATAAGGAAAATTTTGGAAGACTTTAAGAAAGACATAGATAACAACACACTAATAGTAGGGGATTTTAATACCCCACTATCAACAGTGGACAGAACTTCCAAACAAAATATCCCCAGAGATGTTGTGGAATTCAACAACACTCTAGAGGAAATGGACCTAACTGATGTATACAGTGTCTTTTACCCCAAGGAAGCAAAATACACATTCTTTTCAAATGCACATGGATCATTCTCCAAGATAGACCACATGGTATGTCACAAGACAAGCCTCCACAAATACAGGAATATTGAAATCATACAAAGTACCTTCTCAGATCACAATGGCTTGAAACTAGAAACCAATCTCAAGGGAAAAAACCCAAAAATTCTCTGACTCCTGGAGACTGAATAACATGATTTTAAGCAATGAAGGGGTCAACAATGAGATCAAAGATGAAATCATAAAGTTCCTGGAAGCAAATGACAATGAACACACAGCAGCCCAAAATCTATGGGATACAGCAAAGGCAGTTCTCAGGGGGAAATTTATAGCAATACAGGCCTTCCAAAAAAGGTTACAAGAAGTTTATAAAAATGACCTAATCACAAAGCTGCAAGAACTAGATGAGCAGCAGCAAACAAAGCCCAGAGCAAGTAGAAGGAAGGAAATCATCAAGATCAGAGCAGAACTAAATAACTCAGAGATTCTAAATACAATTCAAAGAATCAACAGGTCCAGGAGATGGTTCTTAGAAAAAAAAATAAACAAAATTGACAAGCCCTTATCCAGATTCATCAAGAAAAAGAGAGAGAGGACCCAAATAAAAAGAATCAGAACTGAAAAAGGAGAAATCACAACTGATACCTCAGAACTAAAAAAGATTGTAAGAAATTACTGTAAACAACTATATGATAAGAAATATGACAACCTGGATGAAATGGACACATTTCTGGAAATGTACAGTCTACCAAAACTGAACCCAGAAGATGCAGAATGCCTGAATAGGCCAATACCAACTAGTGAAATTAAAGAAGTCATCCAAATTCTCCCAAAACACAAAAGCCCTGGACCAGATGGCTACACAGGTGAATTTTACCAAGCATTTGAAGAAGAACTAACCCCTATCCTCCTCAAACTATACCAAAAAATTCAGGAAGAGGGAAGACTCCCAAACTCTTTCTATGAGGCCAATATTATTCTAATCACAAAACCAGGGCAAGATACAACTAAGAAAGAAAGCTACAGGCCGATATCTCTGATGAACATAGATGCTAAAATTCTCGACAAAATATTGGCCAATTGGATTCAGCAGTAAATTACAAAGATCATACACCATGAACAAGTGGGCTTCATCCCAGGAATGCAAGGATGGTAAAATATTTGTAAATCAATTAATGTAATTTTTCACTTCAACATATTGAAAGATAGAAACCATACGATCATATCAATAGATGCTGAAAGAGCATTTGATAAAGTGCAGCAACCATTTATGATAAAAACCCTCAGCAAAATGGGAATAGAGGGAGCATACCTCAACATCATAAACGCCACCTATGAGAAACCTGAAGCCAACATCATACTTAACAGACAAAAACTGAAAGCTTTGACCCTAAGATTAGGAACGAGATAAGGCTGTCCACTTTGTCCACTTCTATTCAACATTTTCTTGGAAGTTCTAGCTATATCCATCAGAGAAGAAAAAGGAATCAAATGTATGCAGATTGGAAAGGAGGAACTCAAATTATCACTATTTGCAGATGATATGATAGTGTACATACAATATCCGATAGGCTCCACCAAATACTTACTCAACCTAATAAGCAAATCTAGCAAAATAGCTAGGTATAATGTCAATATCCAGAAATCAAAAGAATTTTTCTATACCAATAGTGAAACAACAGAAATAGAAGTGAAAAATCAAATCCTATTCACCATAGCAACCGGGAAAATAAATTACCTGGAAATAAACGTAACCAAGGAGGTAAAAGACCTGTACTCAGAAAACTACAGAACAATAAAGAAAGAAATCAAGGAAGACACAAATAAATGGAAGCATATACCATGTTCGTGGATGGGAAGAATTAACATCATAAAAATGTCCATACTACCCAAAGCAACCTACAGATACAATGCAATCCCAATTAAAATACCAATGACAGACTTAACAGAAATAGAAAAAATACTTCAAAAATTTATATGGAGCCAAAAATGCCCACGAATAGCCACAGAAATCTTGAGAAAGAAGAACAAGTTAGGAGGAATCACAATACCGGACTTCAAACATTAGAAGGCTACTGTCATCAAAACAGCCTGTTACTGACATAAGAACAGACATGTAGATCAATGGAACAGAATAGAGAGCCCAGAAATTAACCCAGGATTCTATGGTCAACTAGAATTTGACAAAGGGGAAAGGAACATCAAATGGAATAAAAACAGTCTCTTCAACAAATGGTGTTGGGAGAACTGGTCAGCAACATGTAAAAAGATAAAACCAGATCACCAACTTACACCATACACCAAAATAAATTAAATATGGATAAAGGATTTAAACATAAGCAGTGCCACCATAAAGGTTTGGAGAAAAATATAGGCAGTAAACTTTTGGATATCCTACGCAGAAATATATTTACTGATACTTCACCAAGGTCAAAGGAAATAAAGAACGAATCAACAAATGGGACTGTATCAAATTGAAAAGTTTCTGTTCAGCTCAGGAAAATATCAGCAAAATTCAAAGGGAACCAACTGTATGGGAAAACATAATTGCCAATGATACCTCAGACAAGGGTCTGATCTCCTAAATATATAAAGAACTAATTCAACTCAACACCAGGGAGACCGAAAACACAATTAAAAAATGGGCAAAAGACCTGAACAGACAACTCACTGAGGAAGATATACAAAGGGCCCAGAGGCATAAGAAAGAATGCTCAACATCACTAGTCATCAGAGATATGCAAATTAAAACCACAATAAGATACCACCTCACACCTGTTGAATGGCAATCATCAACAAATCAACAAACAACAAGTGTTGGCGAGGATGCGGGGCAACGGGAACCCTCATGCACTGTTGGTGGGAATGTAGGCTGGTGCAGCTACTGTGGAAAACAGTATGGGGTTTCCTTAAAAAACTAAAAATGGAACTGCCTTTTGATCCAGCAATTCCACTACTTGGACTATACCCAAAGAATCCTGAAACACCGATTCATAAGAACCTATGTACACCTATATTCATAGCAGCATTATTTACAATAGCCAAGTGCTGGAAACAGCCTAGTTACCCATCAGTGGATGATTGGATTAAAAAAACTTTGGTGCATATACACAATGGAATTCTATATAGCAGAAAGAAAGAAGGAACTTGTACCATTTGCAACAACATGGATGGAACTGGATAGTATTATGCTTAGTGAAATAAGCCAGTCAGTGAAGGATAAATATCATATGATCTCACCCATTACAGGACAATAATGAGCAAAACTAACAACAAGCAAAACAGATTCAAATATATGAATACAGTGAATAGCCCTTCAGTGGTCAGGGGGAAAAGGGTATGGGGTGAGGGGGGAGGCACAGGTAAGGAAGGGGAGCAGCTTAGACAAGAACGTAGTATAAAGGAACCATGGATATGGACAATAGGTGGGATTGACTTTGTGTGGAATGGGTGGGTGGGGAGGGGGACAGAGGGGAGCAAAAAGGGGATGCATGTAATACAACAATAAAATTTTTAAAAAATGATGTATAGAACGCTATGTTTTACAATATACTTATACATATTTTCTCTAATTTAATCTTAATTCAATGTTACTTACTAAGGGTAGGGGATTCATTTCTAGTGATCAGATGTAGAAAAATAAGCACAGGAACATTAAAGAAATTTCCCCCTCTGAAAGTCACTTGTTTCAGAGTTAAAAGTAAAATATTCCTCTTCTAGTTCCAAGTTGTTTATTTTCTTGGACCATGTTAACTAAATTTTGTGTGAGTGTGTGTGTAGTATATATAGATATGGCTCTGGCTTATTTTTGTCTCATATCTAGATTGAATTCCTCTCTACCAGCATCATATTTATTATGACTTAAAAATTAATTTATTATTGTTCTATTATAATTGTCCAATTTTTCCCCCATTACTCTCCCCTGACCAACCCACTCCATTCCTTTGCCCACAGTCAAGTCCCTCCTTGTTGTCTATGTCCATGGGTCACTTACACTAATTCCTTGACTAGATTCTTTTCCTTCTTTGCCCCTTTATCCCCTTCTCTTCTCTCCTCTGGTCACTGTCAGTCTGTTCCTTGTTTCTATGTCTCTCTGGTTCTGTTTTGCTTATTTGTTTTGTTCATCAATTTCCTGTATTAGGTGTGCTCATATGGTATTTGTCTTTCACTGATTGGCTTATTTTGCTAAGCATAATACTCTCCAGTTTCATCCATGCTATCACAGAAGGCAGGAGTTCTTTCTTTCTGCTGCGTAGTACTCCTTTCTGTAAATGTATGTTTTTTTTTTTTTTTTTTGTCCATTTATACATTGATGGGCACGTAGGCTGTTTTCAGCACTTAAATATTGTAAGTAGTGCTGCTATGAACATAGGGGTGCATAGGTTTTTCTTAATTGGTGTTTAGATACTTATGATATTTAAACTGTCCCAAAGTTTTAAGTTCTATCCAACATTACTGGCTCACACTGATCTCACTCAATAGCAGTGCCTAGTTAAGATAAATTTTTCTGTCAATGGTAAATTACAGTATGTTGAAATTTGAATTATATACATCTGATTTTAATACTTTTTGTCCTTAAATATCACTTTAACAGTGAGAGATGTCTCTTGCCATATTTACTGTCAATATACTGTGTATTTCTATATATTGTATTTATAAAATCTTTCCTACATAATGATAAAAATATTTTCTACAATAAGAACTTTTCTCTAATTATCATATGAACCTACAATAAGTTGATAAAATTATGTCTTAATATGTCTTAAATTTGTTCAAAGTGTTACTTCATTAAGAAGATATTTTAGCCCTGGCTGGTAGCACAGTGGATAACGTGCCAGCCTGTGAACCCAAAGGTCACAGGTTCAATTCCCAGCCAGAGCAACATAACTAGGTTGCAAGCCTGGTCTCCAGTCAGGTCTGTGGCTGAAGGCAGGTGAAAAGCAACCATACATTGATGTCTCTCTCCCTCTCTGCCTCTCTCTCTTCCCCTCTTTCTAAAAATAATAAAATAACATCTTTAAAAAAAAAAGAAGAAGATATTTTAAAACATGGCAAGATCATTGCTATTTTTAGTATTTTCCATTTCTTGTAATCAATAACTTTAGGCATAAAAATTAAATTACTATGCCCTGACTGGTAGCACAGTGGATAAGGTGCCGGCCTGTGAACCCAACATCACAGGTTTGATTCCCCAGCCAGGGCACATAACCAGGTTGCAAGCCAGGTCTCCAGTCAGGTCTGTGGCTGGAGGCAGGTGAAACGCAACCATACATTGATGTCTCTTTCCCTCTCTGCCTCTCTCCCTTCCTCTCTTTCTAAAAATAATGAAATAAGATATTTTAAAAAATTAAATTACTTCCATTAGTACTAGTAATATTACAACACTGATTTTAATAGAAGAAAACCTTAGCATATTTCTATTTATCAAGAAATGATAAGTAAGACTAATACTTTTCAATGAAATATAAATTATGAATGGCCAAAAACATAAGATAAGGCATGTGAAAGTACAAACAAACTTAAAAAAAAAAAAAAAAGGTGGTATTAAGAGTACCTGGCTATTAGGTGCTGGAAACAGCCTAAGTGCCCATCGATGGATGATTGGATCAAAAAACTTTGGTACATTTACACAATGGAATTCTATATGGCAGAAAGAAAGAAGGAACTTGTACCATTTGCAACAACATGGATGGAACTGGAGAGTATTATGCTTAGTGAAATAAGCCAGTCAGTGAAGGACAGGTATCATATGATCTCACCCATTACGGGACAATAATGAGCAAAACTAACAACAAGCAAAACAGAACCAAATATATGAATACAGTGAATAGCCCTTCAGTGGTCAGGGGGAAAAGGGTATGGGGTGAGGGGGGAGGCACAGGTAAGGAAGGGGAGCAGCTTAGACAAGAACCTAGTATAAAGGAACTATGGACATGGACAACAGGTGGGATTGACTTTGGGGGGAATGGGTGGGTGGGGAGGAGGACAGAGGGGAGCAAAAAGGGGATGGATGTAATACAACAACAATAAAGTTAAAAAAAATTAATATTAAAAAAAAAAAAAAAGAGTACCTGGCTATTTCTGTTGTTGTAGTTTTATTTTATTTGGTTAGTGATTTATATACCCAATAATTTTTTGATAGTTTTAAGTAGTTAGTTATTAAAAACATACAGTGTCAACTCTGATTATAAAAAGGTGAGAACTATTTTCAAAATTTAAGAATATTTACTTATGTATGCTTACATTAAAGACATGCCAACTACTCTTTAAATAGCATACACACAAAATATTATACTTATCCTTTAAAACAGATTCAATCTTGAAAAATATTAGACTAACCTTGAATATATTGTGGTCTTGAATGACATGAGCAATGAGTAAACATTTTTGCTACTGAATGTAGTAGATTAATAAATAGTTGATGTTTTAATAAATCATATTTTAGATGTTTCAGAAAAGGAAATATTAACTACTTGTTTTAGGTTTTCATACATGGCCCTTCAAAATCATCATTAATGAGTAAAAGGGAATATGTGCATATATGTTAAAACATCACACCACCCAACAGAAGTAATTATAACATGACAAAAACAATGATAATCAAGATTCTATGGATCTTCCCACATCATCAAATAACTAGCCTGAAGTGTTTCATATTAATTAATAATTCCCTCTTACAAGTTCCAACAATAGCATGAAGTGTCCAAGCTAAAAAAAGAATATTAACATATATTTAAAATCTTATATAATCAAAACAGTATGTAGGCATAAAAGGCATATAGGTCAATGGGACCTAATAGAGAGCTCAGAAATAAAGCCCTGTATAGTAGGTCTTTCCAGAAAATATCAGATCATGTACTATGAAAAAGTCTTTTACTAAAGAAGATACAAGATACAAGAAACATTGTACATAAGACAATGATGTCTCAGCCCCCTTCAAAGTAGGTACCTTGGGACCTCATACAGTTCTCCCAGTCACCCTCATCTGCCTTGTCATATTTTTCTGTATCTTCTCAATGGTCCAAAATGTCTTTGATTTCAAAGATGACCTTCATTTTGGGGAAAGCCAGAAGTTGCAGGGCATCAATCTGGGCTACAGGAGGGCTGAGTCATCTGGGTAATTTGATGTTTTGCCAAAAGCTTTGCACAAGATGTGATGCCTAAGTGGGTGAATTTTCATGATGAAGGTGCCAATCACCAGTTGCCCAAAGCTGTGACCTTCCAAATCACTGAAATAGTTTCTGCAGATAAATGTTCAAGCTTAACACAAAACTTAATGCAGATTTGTTGCTCTACTCAGTTATTTTTAATGTGATGGCCACACAGTACACATGGTCACTCAATGGCATCAACTACCCCCACTGACTAGTACAGTGAAGTCATCATTTTTCACACATGCACACTCTAATCCACTCTCCTTGGCTGCCAGGTTACACAAATGCACAAGTGATTTTTGTTATATTAACAGTGGCTGGACTTTTTACAGACAGATCTCATTTATGGTCAATTAATTTTCAATAAAGGAGATAAGAACATACAATGAGGACAAATAGTTCCTCCAACAAATGATGTTGGGAAAACTGAATTGCCATGTGCAACAGATGAAAATAAATCCCATCTTATATTATACATAAAAATAAACTCAAAATAAAGACTTGTACATAATGCCTGAAACAATAAATTCTTAAAATATAAGGGTATGCTCCTTGACATCGATCTCGACAAAGTGTTTTTTTTTTTTTTAATTTGATATCCAAAGCAAAAATAAACAAGTGGAAATTATATCAAACTAAAAAGCTTTTGTTCAGCAAAGGATGTGCTCTAGAATAAAATGATATTCTATGGAATGGGATAAGCAATTTACAAATCACATATTAAAAAAGTGGTTAATATCCAAAATATACATGGAATTCATATAACTCAATATTTTTTTAAATGTAAAAGATGGACAACACACCTTAATGGACGATAGACATTTTCCCAAAGAAGACATACAAATAGCCAACAATTACATAACAGAGTGCTCAACATTATTATTATTTATTTTATTTTATTTTATTGTTGTTGTATTACATCCATCCCCTTTTTGCTCCCCTCTGTCCCCCTCCCCACCCACCCATTCCCCCCAAAGTCAATCCCACCTGTTGTCCATGTCCATGGTTCCTTTATACTAGGTTCTTGTCTAAGCTGCTCCCCTTTATTGCCTCTGCCTCACCCTCCCCCAACCCCTTTCCCCCTGACCACTGAAGGCCTATTCCTTGTATTCATATACTTGGTTCTGTTTTGCTTGTTGTTAGTTTTGCTCATTATTGTTCCATAATGGGTGAGGTCATATGATATTTGTCCATAAGCAGTGCCACCATAAAGGTCCTGGAGAAAAATATAGGCAGTAAACTTTTGGATATCCTACCCAAAAATATCTTTACTGATACTTCACCAAGGGCAAAGGAAATAAAAAAATGAATCTTACCTTGTATACGCTGGAATGTCTGTTATCAAAAAGGCATGAGATAAATAACGGCAAAAATGTGGAGGAAAGGGAACATTTGTAAACTGTTTGTGTATAGCCATTCTGGAAAACAGTATGAAGCTTCCTCAAGAAAATAAAAATGAACTATCAGGTCACCCAGTATTTCCACTTCTGGGTACATATCTAAAGGAAACAAAACCATCATCTCAAAGATATACCTACACTCCCACATTCATTGTATTATTAACAGTCAATATTTGGAAACTGTGTAAGTATCCATCAACAGATGAATGAAGAAAATCTGGTACATGCTTACAATGAAATGTTATTTAGCATCAAAAAAGAAGAAAAACATGTTTTTTGGGAGGACAACATGGATGAAACTTGAGTGTATTATGCTAATAGAAATAAGTCAGACAGAAAGACTCACAAAGAATGGTATACCTACATGTGGCATCCATAAAACACACAAAGAAAAGTCATACTGGTTAAAACAGAGAGTAGAAAAGTGGTTGCCAGAACATTTGGGAATGGCAGAAATAAAGAGGTTGATAAAAGATACAAAATTTCAGTTATAAGATAAATAAGGTTTGAGGCTCTGATGTCTATAATTGATAAGATTGTATTGTAGGGTTGAAATTTGCTAAGAGAATAGAATGTAAATGCTCTCATTAAATATAAAAACATGTAAAAGAAGATATTTTTAAACCTTCCCCTGAAAAACATACGATTCTCTACTCATTATTTAGGTTGGGCGCAGAATTGTCCAAACTTATTTTTTTCTTTTTGTGTATCTCTGGGAGGTCACAAGTTGTCACATCACAAAGTTAAATTAAATTGTATTTTATTTTATTTATTTATTTATTTATTTATTTATTATTTAAGGTGTTCTTTTTTTTTTTTTTTTTTTTTTTTTTTTTTTTTTTTTTTTTTTTTTTTTTTTTTTTTTTTTTAAGTTTTTTTTTTTTTTTTTTTTTTTGATTTTTTTTTCTTTTAATTTTATTGTTGTTGTATTATATCCATCCCTTTTTTTCTCCCCTCTGTCCCCCTCCCCACCCACCCTTTCCCCCCAAGGTCAATCCCACCTGTTGTCCATGTCCATGGTTCCTTTATACTAGGTTCTTGTCTAAGCTGCTCCCCTTCTTTGCCTCTGCCTCCCACCTCCCCCTACCCCTTTCCTCCTGACCACTGCAGGCCTATTCCTTGTATTCATACACTTGGTTCTGTTTCGCTTGTTGTTAGTTTTGCTCATTATTGTCCCATAATGGGTGAGAACATATGATACCTGTCCTTCACTGACTGGCTTATTTCACTAAGCATAATATTCTCCAGTTCCATCCATGTTCTTGCAAAGGGTACAAGTTCCTTCTTTCTTTCCACCATATAGAATTCCATTGTGTAAATGTACCAAAGTTTTTTGATCCAATCATCCACTGATGGGCACTTAGGCTGTTTCCAGCACCTGGCTATTGTAAATAGTGCTGCTATGAACATAGGTGTGCATAGGTTCTTATGAATTGGTGTCTCAGGCTTCTTTGGGTATAGTCCAAGTAGTGGAATTGCTGGATCAAAAGGCAG
>PVIW01016972.1:0-15234 GCA_004026585.1 Noctilio leporinus | reverse complement strand
TGAGTTTACAAGTGTATAAAGCTGTGCAGTGTAGGTAACACTAGATTAAAACACCCATTTGTGCTCTCATCACAGCAAAGGGGTCCTGCAACCTTAGGCATGTGTCCCACTCTGCTGTGGACCAGGTTCAGGGGAGCAGTGGGAGACAGTGTGTAGGACCAGGCACAGTGCAGGCTCAGTGTCACCATATGCACCCTCTAGACACGACCCAGGCCTGCTCAGAATTCTGTGCTAAATTACTGAAATACTCTCATACCAACCTTCCCTTGGACACTCACATATACAGTGAGGCAAGGACCTCTCTGCAGGTCTCCAAACCAAAAGCTCCCTATATAGTAGGAAGTCTTGCAAGTAGGGTCTCTCTTCTCATTAAAAGTAGGTCATCCCTGACCCTGCAGCTCTGGGACAGAAGCTCAGCCTGGGATTCCCAGGTGTTCCCAGTGTCTGGTCAGGAAAGAACACAGACCACTCACCATGGATTTTAGGCTTAGCTGGGTTTTCCTTGTTGCACTTTTAAGAAGTAATTCATGGAGAATGAGAGACACTGAGTATGTGAGTGGATACGACTGAGAGGGACAATGGACAGATAATAGTTTCTGACTGCAACATCTTATGTTTAGGGGTGTCCAGTGTGAGGTCCAGCTGGTGGAGTTTGGGGAGCCTTGGTGTAGACTGGGGGCCTCTCAGACTCTCTTGCACAACTTCTGGATTCATATTGAGTGACTATGGAATGAACTGGTTTCACCAGGTGCCAGGGAAGTGGTTGGAGTGGGCCTCATACATTAATAGTAATAGTAGTAGCAAAATCTATGCCAAATCTGTGAAAGGCCAATTCACCATCTGCAGAGACAATTCCAAGAGCATGCTGTACCTGCAAATGAACAGTATGAAATGGAAGACATGGCTGTGTATTACTGCATAGCACACACAGTGGGGGAAGTCACCCTGAGCCCAGGCACAAACTTTCCTGGTTGAGGGGATTCAGTCATCAGAGTGGTCAGTCTCTGAGCCAAAGGATCATCCCAGTAGCAGGAGTATTTGAAGGTTTGAGCTTGTTTCCTGTGTGGTTTCTTCCTCTTATAACAGTTTCCCTAAGGTAACTTCTCTGGATTACTGAATCTGCACTCATTCTGACGCCTCTAAGTAGGAAATATGTGATGTCAAGAAAGATATTATTCTTATGTGGACAAAAACCAGAATTATTTGACACTTCTGTTTCCACTTCCAGTGAACTATTATGCTTCCTATGCCATATCAGCTGGATCTAATAGAGGCTCTCTGGACCCAACAGTGCATCCCAGCCCCACACTGCACAGTGTCTACCCTGGTGACTAACAGAGTACATGCATGCTGGACAGCAGACACTTTGGCCAATGGAACAAACACCAGAGGAGAAAGATCCTTGGTGATGATAATCATAGATGTGACATCATGTTCACAGCACCAAGTGTAGGTGCCACCACACACAGGCAGAGGAACCCAGGACAGCTTGGTGTGGATGTGCAGGCTAATGATAAAAATATACTCCAAGGGGTCATAAATTGTTATCACACACATATTTGAAAACTCTGGGAGGAATAGGAAAGTCTCTTCAGCAAGTCAGATGTGCTTTGATAGAATTAGGAAAGAAGAATGGCTCAGGAATTTTATTTTATTCATACGATTGTTGAAATAAATTCTGCTACAGCAGTTGTGTGGTTTCAATCTTCCAATGATCACTAATGTGCAGATCCAGCCTAATTTACCAGATATTCCATGTGGGGCTGATGGAGAAGAGAATGGAAGAAACCATCAGTTCTGAGCAGTCACAATAAAATATAAAAGACTATGACTCCTTATTCCACATATAAACCATACCACATGAGCATAAATCAGATCAAGGTTATTAAGTGGGGACAACTATGACTAAGCAAATGATAATGATTTTGGTGATCATAATAATGATGATAATGATTATGATTGATGATGATAGTGATTATTATAATGACATTGTACTAAGTAAGGAGTGTTGATGCAATCAGACTATGGCTATACAGTGACAACCCACCAGGTCTCCCATAGTCAGAGGTATAGTCTCCTCCACATAAGTGTCAGTATTTGTATGAGCAGATGAGTAATGAGTTCAAAGCTGTCCACTTACTACTCCCATGGACCTGAGACCTCATTACCTTATATAACAGAGATGTTGTAAGGATGTGAGTGTGGGTACCAAGGAATACCCTTTCCAATCACAATAACCTGTTCCTTATTTCCCTTGAAATCTAGCTGTAGCATCTTAAATGTTTCTATTTCTAACCAAATTCTTTCCACCAATATCTAGGTATTTTCTAAGATTATGTGATCTGTCTCTGTCAATGCTCAGTACATTTTTGTGGGTCTTCACTAAACTTTTCTTGTAAATATTCTAGATTTACATGAACTGACATTATACTAACTGCATGTTACAGACCTGAAAATAAAAACACTAGAGTAGGTAAGTCTTATTAGAGGAAATCTTAAGTCACATGGCACAACATGCTGTACCTGTGAAAGGCAGATGTTCCATCTAAGGAGATGATTCAGAACACTGTCCATCTGCAGATAAACACTTCCCTATATTACTGGAAAAGAGTCTCAAAATAAAGTTAGTGTGAGCTCAAATCAAAACTTTCTGTGCAAAGACAAAAGTGTTGAACTGCAGGGGGTGTTCTGGATAAGAGAGCAAAATGCAAAACAACCAAGTCACTGCAGCACCGGGACTCTAACCAGCCAATTTAGAGCCAATTTTCTGGGATCCCTCTTCCTTCATCAATGCCTGCTTAACCTCCTTTGGGAACCCCATACAATGTCCCCAATGATTTCTCCCTCAGGTGTCATGGTTGTGAGCTTGGAGAATGGGGGCATGTGTGCTTTGGGTCAGAGAGACACACACCACCTGTCACAGATAACTACACAGACTGATCCATGGTCCTCTTGGTCTACCTCCCAGTAAAAATCACGAGCCTTCTCACCACAGTTTCTGCAGTTTTCTGGTGCTGGGAACTCAGGAAACAACAATGACAATCACTCCCCAGTCTTCAAGTCAATCATGTTTGCTTTTGTGCTGTTAATAGCACAAAAGGGGTCCCTTACCATGAGCTAGGAACAAGGCAGAAAGGAGACCCTTATTTCATTATAAGAAAATCAGGGGAGGCAGAGGCAAGGAAGGGGAGCAGTTTAGACAAGAACCTATATAAAGGAACTATGGACATGGACAACAGGTGGGATTGATTTTGGGGGGAATGGGTGGGTGGGGAGGGGGACAGAGGAGAGCAAAAAGGGGATGGATGTAATACAACAACAATAAAATTAAAAAAAAAAAAGAAAATCAACACTAGGTGCATGTGTGTGTGTGTGTGTGTGTGTGTGTGTGTGTGTGTGTTATTGAGCAAAGGAGTGCAGTGGAATTAGGGCCACATACAGTGATATACAGATGCAACCTGCAAGCAGAGGAATCTTAGGCCATCAAAGTCCCCAAAGTTCATGAGGGCTTTAGGGCTCAGGGGTGTTGTTTGAGTCAATGCACCTTGTACCTTCCGTGAAGGGCTCCAAGGTGGCTTCACAGAGACCTGGATTGGGGGCTTCCTGCAGAGTCAATGGAGATCAATGAGGCCAATTCTATTTGTCCTGAGATCTCTAAACACCAGCTGCTCCTGAAGGAGCATGTTGAAGAAAGTTCAACCTTGAACTCCAAACCACAAATGGAAGAACTCCCAAGAAATATAGGAATAGAATATCCTATTCTCCCAAGCATTTGCCAAACTTGAGAACAAAAGATAACCAATCAGTGGGGTATTTATAGGGCTTATTGATATCTGACTTGTAAGGATTAAACACAAGAATGCTTTTGTTATATCAGTTGATGCAGCATCTTTCAGACACACATATCCAGAATAAGATCTTCAAGCATTAAATCCTAGGACTTGGTTCAAGTGCTCTCTTTGTCTCTCAAACATGGTTCACAATGAGGAGCATGTCCTGTGCAGGCTTGTTCCTCAGTGGGAGGAGCAACGTCAGTACAGACCTCAAGGTTCTGCCAGGAAACACACATCCTCATACATGGATTAAGACATGTACCCCCTTACTCTCTCTGAGCATGGTTCCTTGTGCCCTTTATCTTCTTGGTAGTGGGGAACAGCTTTGAGCTATGAAATACTATGCCCCATGTATGCAAATGAAAAGAGGCACACTTGGGTAAATATGGGTCTCTCTGTGCCCAGAGAACATCACCACAGCCACACCCTGACAGAGTTCCTGATTCACAGCCCCTCACCATGGACTGGAGCTGGAGAGCCCTCTTCCTGGTGGCAGTGGCTACAGGTAAAGGGCTCCCCAGTCCCTGGGTTGATGAGCAGAGCAGGGAATTCAAGGGAGTTTTTCCAACTACTCTTACCTTCTTTCCACAGGTATAAATACCCAGGTGCAGCTGGTGCAGTCTGGAACTGAGGTAAGGAAGCCTAGGGCCTCAGTGAAGATCTCCTGCAAGGCTTCTGGATACACTTTCAACAGCTGTTGGATGAACTGGGTGTAACAGGCACCAAGACAAGATCTTGAGTGGATGGGGGTGATTTACCCTCACAGTGGTAGCACATACTAAGGACAGAAGTTTCAGGGCAGATTCACCATGACCACAGATAAGTCCACGAGCACAGCCTACGTGGAATTGAGCAGCCTGAGAGCCAAGGGCACAGCGGTGTATTACTGTGCAGGACACACAGTGAGGGGAAATCAGCCTGAGTTCAGACGCAAACCTCAGGAGGAGCTACTACCACCAGGGGGCGTCAAGACCCCTGAATTAAGAACTATCCAAGCAGCCAGTGCAGTTGGAGGTTTGCCCTGGTTTCCTGTACGGTTTTCTCTTCATTCTAGAGTTTCAACAGGGAATCTCCCTGGATTCCTGGTTCTGTGCTCAATTCTGAAGTTTCTGAGTTAGAAAAGTATATTATGAAAGAAAACAATTTTCTTATGTGGAAAAAAGACAGGAACTCTTTCACACAAATTTGTGCCTAATTGTAGTGAATCTCCAAACCTTCTGACCCAAGTCAGCTGAAACTGAGCATAGGCTCTCAAGTACCCAACAGTGCAGCCCAGCCTGACACACGCATGCTGGACATCAGGAACCAGAGGAAATGTACCCAAAGCAAGAGAATAAAGACTCCAGTGGTGACAGTCACTGACTTGGCATCTTGCTCACAGCACCAACTGTAGGTGACACAACACAGAGGCAGAGCGACCTAAGACAGCATGGTAAGGATTTCCAGACTGATTAAAAACAGAAAACAAGGGGACTTTGAGTTTTTATCACCCACCCACATAGTTGAAATATCTGGGAGGAACAGGAAAAAACTTTGAAAAATGTAGACATGCTTTGGTAGAGCCTGGGATGGAGACTGCCTCAGTAGTTTTATTTGTTGATGTGATGAGGGAGTGGGATTCTGCTTACAAGGCATTTTCTGGTTTTAATCTCCCAGTGACAGCTAAATAAGAAACACACCCTTTCTTAGCAGATTTCCCAGGTCGGGCAGATAAGGAAAGCTTATAAATGAGTCTTCATTTGTGATAAAAAATAAAATAAATTAGAAGCCTACTACTTAAGATAACGATGGTGATAGAGTTGGACAAGTGTCATGGTCCCATGTATTAGGTGAAAGCAATCAGTGCCCTCTCCAGGGTCAATATATTTTTGACAACCTTGTTTCAGCTTTTTACTGTCAAAAGTGAGATGTTTTCCTAGGAATCATGAGCACCATCAGCTTAAGGAGCCCTATTAAACTAACCATCCAATCAGATGGAATGATTCCATGAGTGTAAAACTAAACCTAAATGTGAATTCCATGGAATTTCTCTACTGCATCTGTTGTTGAAACACTTGATACGTTTCTTGGAAATAAGGTCCAAGAACAAGTCTTCTGTCATGTTCAGCACAATAGACTCAGTGATTGAAGAAGACAGCCTGTGGGTGACAGGAATATATAGATGGATCATTTTCACCACATTTCCTGTCTGAGGGCCATAGAGCCGAGGCCACCTGTGAGTGAAGGTTTCTGACTGCACAGCTTTTCCATTACCATGTCACAAGGATGGCTGATTTGTCCTAGAGGGAGGACAATGGGCATCAGTGCTAGTAGGAAAAACTGTGGAAATGGCAGTCCAGGGTTCCTGACATTTTAATTCATTTGTATGTAAAAATGCTCACATCAATCTCTGCAGATATTGTGATTGTTGGTGAAAATGATGTGTGAGAGTCCTTGACACATGGCACAGCCCTGGTGAAAACCTCCATCCTTGAATGTGCAGGAGCAGAGGGTTCAAATTCCAGCAGTTTCTGTCAGGGAATGACCTCCAGGCATGAGAAATCCCAAGCCCAGTAAATACACATACTCGTGACCCTTTGACAGTGGGGCTGTCTGAAACCATCTAAATGGTTCAAAGGGCCCTTGAGATCCAGTCCTGGGTCAAGACTCACCTTCACAGCTGGCCCAGCGTTTGCAATTTCTGGTAACACAGGAGCAGGAAACTACCCCCACTGTCTCTGGAAGATTTCACACGATGGTTGACTTAAGATAATACCAGTGAGTCTATCACATGTATACAGTTTCATAGGAAAATATAACCAAGATTTGCTTAAAAGTACCTGATTCCAACAAACAGCTCTCATGAGACATCAAATATATGAATGAAGTAGACATATAAAGTTTCCCATTTTTTACTTAAAATCATAACCTAAACATGAATATTTTTATCATAATTGGTTTATATTTCTATGTAAATTTATTCTTTGAGGGTTCAGATGAAATAATAACCCAGGATAGGCTGTTCATTTTGTACATATTTTCTTAGATTCCATATCATATGCTTTTTAAAGAGATTTTATTTTATTATTTTTAGAGAGAGGGAAAGGGTTGGAGGCTGAGAGGGAGAGAGATCAATGTATGGGTGCCTGTCTCCTGCCTCCAGCTACAGACCTGGCTGGAGACATGGCTTGCAACCTGTTTATGTGTCCTAGCTAGGGATCGAACCAGCGACCTTTGGGTTAAAAGGTCAGTGCCTTATCCATTGTGCCACCAGCCAGGGCTCCCATATCATGTTTTTGTATTGACTTCCTCCCTCATATTCCAGTCTCCAGGATTGACAAGTGCTTCCAGCCTTTCTAATTGTTCATATGATGGAGTTTACAGGAGATATGAGAGCCCACTTTGTTAAAAAAAAAAAAAAAAATCCCTGATCATCCCTGGCTCACTAGACAATAGCAGTTTCTAATATTGTCCTGATTAAAAAGCCCTGGGAACTTCAGTGTTGTCTTCTGTCTGGGAAAATTTTACAGGAGATGGAGGAATGAATGCTGACAGGTGGTTCTGTTATTATATAATGTTCTTGTTTCTAGTCTCAGTGTACAATATTTATGTTGATCTATCAATGAACAAACAATATGAGATTCAGGTTCCTCATGAGAGTCTCTAATGAATTGGAAGTTTGTACTGAATTTCCCATGATGGGAATAAAACAATTGTGAGCCCATTCTGGTAATTCCATTAAGTGAGTTACAAGAGTAGCCTCTACAGACATATATTTCCAAATTACTCTTGGGTCAATATGTCAGGGTGTTGTAGGGATGCACATTGACTATAATGGAAGAACAAAATTGCCCCTCAAGTTGCTTTAGACCTGTGTACCTTGAAGTTATACCACTGTGACCTTAAGAGGTCACCTGTCACAAGGTATACACATCAAACTGGCTTGAATAATTTGGCCCCATGGGGTTACTATCACTAACTATTGTTGACCCATGAGGTCAAATTCCCAAGGTCCATTGCACTGTGTCACCTCATGGAAGGCTGTTACTGTGGGCAAGAGAGTGTTTTTCCATCTTCCAAAACCAGGCTTCAGCACATCACCTTTACTGCATACTTGTAGTTGGATGTAGACTGCAGTTAAATGGAGCAGAGTCTATAGGATAAAGAGATCCTTTGGTGGCCACTCATTGTAGATGCATAACACATTCTATAACTACAAGGTCTACCTCTTCATAGAGTCTCTCTCCATCCACCCAACTATTGCCTTAGGTAATTATTAATGCAATTAATCCATCTTTTGTTTCACCAAATTCCTTGAGCATCCTTACAGCCAGTGTTTTAAACTCTTCATCTAATAGGTTGCTTGTCTCCATTTTGTACAGTTGTTTTAATGTAGTTTTGTTCTGTTCTTTCATTGAGGTCATGTTTCATTGTCTCCTCATTTTGACAGCTTCCACCTGTTTTTTGCTATGTAGGAGGAAGGGCTGCTATAACTGCCTGTCTTGGTAGTGTGGCCTAATATAGTAGGTGTCCTGCAGACTCAGTAACACAGCCTCCCCTCTCAGCACAGCTCATTACTCAAGATGTGTCATTCATGTGGGCTGAGTACACACTGCTCTTGTAGTTGAGGATTGATTGCTGAAAGCAAGTCAATGAGAGGGACTGACTCCAGGCTGTCAGGAGCAAGAAGTGACTGTGATCACTGATCACCAACCTTCTCTATTCATGGAAGATCAGTTGTGCAGGAGAAGGATGTTGGTGTTCTGACATGCTCTGTAGCTGTCCACTAGCTGTGCAATCTCTGGGGCTGCAGTCTAAGGTCAACTCCCACCTGTGTTCTGCCAAGAGCCACCCTTCATGAGCTATAAAGCAATCTGCAGATGGCTGCTAATTGTGCTGGGCTTGGAGGCTCCTAGTGAATCTAAAATGTTAACCTATGCTGGCTGCTGCTAGTGCCGAGCCTATGGCCACTTAGCTAGTGGTACAGGGTATTTTAAGCTGTGAATCAGGAACCAAGAGTAGCCATTCATATGGAAAAGCTACTGTTAAAATGTTGGGTGGGCCTGTAACTTGATTGGGATGTAACCTCACTGGATATCCAGTGTAGTCAGTGCTCTCTAGATTGATGGAGTCTGGAATATAACACCTGACTAATGAATCTGTGAGTCTGTGGAGGGAGGACTCAGAAGAGGGACAGTAGCCTCTTCTCACATTATTTTTAGAGAAGAAAGTTGTTCACCACCCCCTTCCTTGATGCCAGACACTTCAGTTCCTCTTCATGTGCCACTGGTGCCTTTCAAACAGCTACTCTGTTGCTGCAACTCAGAGGTTGAAACAAAGTAAGTTTCCTATGTGGGTTATTTAACAGGACCCATCTGGGACTTCAGACATTTCTTCCACCAACTCATTTCTTTCAGGATATTGGAACCACATATTAAGGGGACTTATGTTACTGGTACTGAGACCCTGGACTGTTCAAGTGGAACTCCTTGGCCCCAAAATATAACCCCTGGCAAATTTTTCCACCACAGGTGAATGTGGGACCAACATGTTCTACATTTCTTCCCCACTTACCGATCTGGATAAATATGGTTTATTTAATTCTATAGTTATTAGTTATTGGACTTCCTTTCCACTCAATTTCTAATGATTGTGAGTGATAGTTGTTTTATAATTTAGTTGTAGTTTTCTGTGGTTGTGTGAAGAGATGATCCATGTTTACCTGTGTCTTCATCTTTGGAGATAATTGTTGAAGATGCTTTCTGCCATTGGCACAAAATAAGTCAATTCTTCCAGGGAATCCTTCAATGTGCTCCCTCCTTGGTATTAGGTTGGCAATTTCTGAACTCCCTGCAGTGCAGTTGTCTGTTCCAGCCCATCCAGCTGCACCTGACTCTTATTCTTCCAGGACAAACTTGCATGTGGTTGTGTGGCTGCATCAGAATCATTTTAAGACCTCATACCGAGGCTTTTTAAGGCAAGGGTGTACCCAGTTGTAAGCTGTGTCCTTGCATCTGTTCCTCTCCCTCAGTGTCTCTGAGATTATCCTGTAAATCATCTAGATTTACATTAACTGGTTTATACTAACTGCATGTTACAGGCCCAACAACAACAACAACAACTGGAATGGATAATTCTTATTAGAAGGAAACCGAAGTCACATGACACTTTATGCCTCATCTGTGAAAGACAGATTTGTATCTAAAGGGATGATTAGAACATTGCCAATCTACAGATGGATACCTCCCTGTATTACTGTGTGAGAGTTTCAGAGAAAAAAAAAATCAGCATAAGCCCAGAAACAAACTTTCTGTGCAAAGACAAAAGGGTTGACATGCAGAGGGTGCCTAGGACACCAGGGGCAAAGTGCAAAATAACCTAATGGGGTCTAACCAGCCAGGGGCAATTTTGTGGGTTTCCTGTTCCTGCATCAACACCTGTTTCTGCTTCTGAGGATATGTCACTTCAATGTCACCTATGATCCTGTCCTTGTTGCTTCTGGATGTGAGCTCTGAGTATGGGGACACAGGGATAGTAAATCAGTGTCACCACCCTACATCAGATAACTGATGCCTACACTGACTGGGCAAGGGTCCTCTGGGTCTAATCTTCTCAGGAAAAGCCACAACCTTCTCACCATGACCTTTGTAGGCTCCAGATGTTGGGAGAACAGGGAGTTACAGGAACATGACAGGCAGGCCCTCCCAGACTTCACCTCAATCATATATTATTTTGTATGTTGTCAAAGGAGGTCAGTCACTAAATTATGGACTGTGTGGTGGCCCTGCACATGTGTTAGGAATAGGACAGAAGGGAGGCCTGTAGTCATTAGTATGAAAAACACCTCCGTGTGTATGATTTACTGAACATTAGTAGAGCAGTGAGCTTAGGGATGCTTTCAGGGCCCTGCAAGCAAAGAAACTGGAGGACATCAGAGTACCCCAAAACCTTGAGAGCTTCATGGCTTAGTGGTGCTGGCTGAGTCAGTGCATCTTGCAGCTCCAGGGGAGGGGCTCCCAGGTGGCTTCACTGGCCCTGGCTTGGGGGCTCCCTGCTGAGACTGTAGAGATTAGGCCAGTTTTTGATATCCTGAGATCTCTAAACACAGGGTGTCTACGAGAGGCCATTCTGAAATCTGGTGGCAGCCTGTACTTCTCTAGTAGAGATGCTGAGAAGTTCTTTGTGTGACCAGAAATGACCCTCCCCTGCTGGGTGTGGCCTGGGCTGCAGGGGGCGAATAGGACCAGAAGCCCAAGGCTGCTGCATAGCAGTAGGTGCAGAGGGATCTGGGGAGGGGTTGTCTGAGAGGGTCTGGGTCTTCCTCTTCTCATTAAAACATGTAAAATAAGTGTTACTATGTGACATCTTTAAATACCCTCTACTATTGGAAATATCTTGATAAAACAAGAGAACCACAGTAAAGGTGGGTACTTGTAGAGCTTATGTATTTGTGAACTTTAAGGGCCTAAATACAGGGATGGTTTAGTCCCATTACTAGGTGCAACATTTTGGAGACACAGTGACTCAGGATAAAATACTGACATTACAGCCCAGAGCTGGTCCAGGTGCTCTCCATACCTCTCAAATTTCACTCATAATGTGGAGTGTGCCCTATGGGGGCTGGTTCCTAATGAAAAGTGCTACATCAGCACAGAACTAAGGTTTCTGTCAGGGGACACACATCCTCACACTTGGATGAGGACTTGGACCATAGGACTCCCCCTGAGCATGGTCCCTGTGTCCTCTACCTTCCCTGAAGTGGGGACAAACCTTCAGCTTTGAAACACTCTGTGTTATGAATATGCAAATGAGAAGCAGCAGGGTAGGTTAAATGTGGGTCTGTCTCTACCCTGAGAGCATCACCCACACCCACACCCACACCCTCCCCTATAGAAATCCTGAGGGCACAGTCCCTCGCCATGGACTGGAGTTGGAGAGCCCTCTTTCTGGTGTAAGTGGCTACATGGAAGGGACTCCTCAGTCCCTGAATTCAGGATGGGATGAAGGAGATTCAGGGGTGTTTTCCACCCTCCTCTACATTCTCTCCACAGGTGTCCAACCATAAATGCAGCTAGTGCAGCCTGGCACTGCAGTGAGGAAGCCTGGGTCATCAGTAATGTTTCCTGCACAGCTTTTGGATACACCTTCACCAGCTACTGGTTCACTGGGTGTGACGGACCCCAGGCTTGAGTGGATAGGATGAATTCACCCTAACAATGACAACAAAAACTACATACATAAGTTCCTGGGCAGAGTCGCTGTGACTTCAAACATGCTCACAAGCATAGCCTACATGGAGCTGAGTACCCTGGGAACAGAGGATACGACCTTGTATTACTGTGCTAGAGATAGTGAGGGGGAGTCATCCTGAGCCCAGAGGCCCACCTCCCTGCAGGTGTGTGTGTGGGGGAAGGGGGGTCTTGCTACCACCAGGGGGCGCTCAGGGTCCCTGAACTCATGGACTATGTCAGCAGCAGGTGCAGTTGTAGATTTGGGTTGCTTTCCTGCCTGGTTTTCTCTTTCTGTAACATTTTCTCTCAGGGAATCTGTCTGGATTCCTGATTCTGCGCTCACCACTGAAGTCTCTAAGTTAGAAAAGTCTGTTGTAAAGGAAGGCAGTATTTTCATGGACAAAAGGCAAAGTCTCCCTCAGACTGCCTTGTGCCCAATTCCAATGAATTAGCAGACCTTCTGAACCATGTCAGCTAAATCTAACCTGAGACTTCTGGACTCCATAGTGCAGCCCAGCCCTGTACAGCTGGCCAGCAGCAGGTCACATGCATGCTGGACAGTGGGCACCACAGGCATATGCACCACATGCTAGAAGGAAAGTTCCCCATTGGTAACAGTCTCAATATTCTAGTCACAGCACACAGTGTAGGTGACACCACATAGAGGCAGAGCGACCCAGGTCATCTTAATGGATGTCCAGGCTGATGACAAACACACACATCTGGGGAACATGGGTCATTTATCACACACATATTTCAAATGGCCGGAAGGAAAAGGAAAGGCCCTTCAAGGTACATTATTATATTAAATCTTGGTAGCAGCCCCAAGTTTGTTACCAGGGTATGAACCCAAGTGAATAATATGAGGTGATGTTCTCAATGCAAGTCTCTAATAAATCTACAAGATCTTCAGAATATTGTCAATCAGCATGAGACATGTGAGCACAGTTCTGGAATTCAGCCATGTCTCCTGCCTGTCACAGTCTGTTATCTAGACACAGCCTACCTGTATTCTTTTATATGAGCTTCTAGTCTAAATCATAGTGTCCAAACAGTTATAAAATTCTTCAAGTGAATGTCAAACATTTTCAAATGCCACCTGACCACACATAACTATTACAAGTTTGTTGACTCCATTCCCTGTACTGGGTTTTATGACCTGTGTTTAGTTGCAGCCAATCTGCACTTCCTAACACTTTACCTTCTCCACTCAGGCTTCCAACTCCCATCCCACCTGTAAACTTCTAGTCTGTTCTCTGAGTTTCTGAGTCTGTTTCTATTCTGCTTGCTCCTTTATTTTGTCCTTTAGATTTCACATATAAGTGAGAACATGTGGTATTTGTGTTACTCTTTCTGACTTATTTCACTCAGCATAGTAACTTCTAGGCCCATCCACGTTGTCCCAAATGATAAAATATAATTTTTGATAGAGGAGGAAAATGATGGGTTAGTTTTCAAATTAGATTTTCTTTTCTGCCAATGGGTAGACTACTATGTTAAATTATTCAAGAGACGTAAGACAACCTGAATTTGCTACACAATAAAAGAAATCATAATATAAAAACATAAGAATTCTGAAAATGTTAGCTCCAGGTTGATTAATTTCACCATCCATGTATGTGGAAGTGTCTCTTCCCAATTCTGCACACTGATGCACCCAGCATGTGCCTTCATGCCTAGCTGACATCACTCTTGTGTAGACAAGGTGAGAGCATTCTTGAAGTTCATGTGAAGACATGAACAAGGATCATAGAAGGATGAGAGGATTACAGGATGCTTCTATAATTTACTTCTGATTAAATAGGAGCACACCTGTCTCTTGCATTTCTGATTAGAACAATGTTTCATTTCCACAGAATCACAGATGTTGATGGTGAAAATAACGCTAAACCACCATGGCTGACTAGTTTTATATAAAGTTAGATCCACCAACAATAGTAATGAAAGGAAATACAAACATAATTAATGGATAAATAAAAATGATGCTCTTCAGTTTAGACAAGAGCCTAGTATAAAAGAACCAAGGACATGAACAACAGGTGGGATTGACTTTGGGGGGAATGGGTGGGTGGGAAGGGGGACAGAGGGGAGCAAAAAGGGGATGGATGTAATACAACAACAATAAAATTAAACAAAACAAAACAAAACAGAAAAAGAAAGTGATGCTCTTCATATCAATTAAGTTTTCTATAAGTTCAACATGCTCCCCAATCTCTGCCTCAATCTTCGCCTAAGCAGACCTTGTCATGACTGAGATTCTTCTTTCCTCCCAATTTTTAAATCTCATTTTGCCACAGAGTCTAAAGAATAAGAAAATGAGGCAGTGAGGCTGCTGTGCATGTTCCATGGAAGGAACATGTCTCGGGAGCACTGTCTGCTTCTCTGTAGAGTTGATGCCTGACTCCCAATGATACTCACAGATGCTCCACCTACTCCAGCACTGGTCACACATCCTCTAGGAACACACTCAGCTCTTAGTTCATCCTCTGATCATTCTGTTGTTGAAATGATGTGAAAATGATCCTCCTATCTACTGAAAACGAATTTCCAGTTCTTTTATCTCTCCCTTTGGTTGATAATGGAATTATAAGTGTGTTCACTACTGGTGACATGAAAGATATCTCACATTTGAAACTCCTCACCTTTATGACTATTTACTATCCTTTTGGAGCAGTGTGTCTGTGGGAAGGGCACAGGACCAAATGTGGAGAGCAGTTTTTAATAGACATGAGTCCTTAGAAAAATCACACTCTGAAACCATGTCCTTCAAGATACCATCCGGGGGGACAGAGGGGAGCAAAAAAGGGGATGGATGTAATACAACAACAATAAAATTAAAAAAAAAAAAAAAGATACCATCCAAACCCAGAGTTTCTATTTTTTTTAATGTTATTGTTGTTGTATTACATCCATCCCCTTTTTGCTACCCTCTGTCCCCCTCCTCACCCACCCATTCCCCCCAAAAGCAATACCCCTGTTGTCTATGTCCATGGTTCCTTTATACTAGGTTCTTGTCTAAGCTTCTCCCCTTTCTTGCCTCTGCCTCCCCCCTCCCCCCTCCCCCCAACCCCTTTTCCCTTGACCACTGAAGGCCTATTCCTTGTATTCATATATTTGGTTCTGTTTTGCTTGTTGTTAGTTTTGCTCATTATTGTCCCGTAATGGGTGATATCATATGATATTTGTCCTTC
>PVIW01016971.1:0-15236 GCA_004026585.1 Noctilio leporinus | reverse complement strand
AACAACAGGTGGGATTGACTTTGGGGGGAATGGGTGGGTGGGTGGGGGGACAGAGGGGAGCAAAAAGGGGATGGATGTAATACAACAACAATAAAAGAAAAAAAAAAAAAAAGATTATACTCAAAGAATCCTGAAACACCAATTCAGAAGAACCTATGCAATCCTATGTTCACAGCATTGCTATTTACAATAGCCAAGTGCTAGAAGCAACCTAAGTGTCCTTCAGTGGATGAATGGATCAAAAGACTTTGGTGCATTTACACAATGGAGTCCTATGCAGCAGAAAGAAAGAAAGAACTTTTAGCATTTGCGACAGCATAAATGGGACTGGAGAGTATCATGTTCAGTGAGATAAGCCAGGCAGCAAAAATTAAATACCACATGTTCTCACTTAATACAAGAGACTAATGAACAAACAAACAAAACAGAACCAGAGACATGAATACAGGGAACATACTTTCAGTGTGTAGAGGGGAGGGAGTGCGGGTGGGGGAGAAGGAGGCAAGGAAGGGAACAGTTTAGTCAAGGAACTAGCGTCAATGACCCATGGACATGAACAACATGTGGGATTGACTATGGCAGGGGATGGTAAGGAGGGTGGGGAAGGACAGAACAGAGGGGGAAAAATGAGATAAATGTAATATAACAACAATTAAAAATTAATTAAAAAAAATAAACACCCTGAAAAAGAAAAAAAAAAAATTATATGGAGCCAAAAATGCCCACAAATAGCCACAGCAATCTTGAGAAAGAAGAACAAGGTAGAAGGAATCATAATACTGGACATCAAACTATGCTACAAGGCTACTGTCATCAAAGTAGTCTGGTCCTGGCATAAGAATAGGCATACAAATCAATGGAACAGAATAGAGAGCCCAGAAATAAACCCAGGACTCCAGGATCAATTAATATTCGACAAAGGCAGAAGGAACATAAAATGGAGTAAAAAAAGTCTCTTCAACAAGTGGTGTTGGGAGAACTGAACAGCAAAAAGCAAAAAAATAAAACTAAATCACCAGCTTACACCATACATCAGAATAAACTCAAGATGGATAATGGACTTAAACATAAGCAGTGCCACCATAAAAGTCCTGGAGGAAAATATAGGCAGTAAAATTTTAGATATTCTATGTAGAAATATTTTTACTGACACTTCTCCAAGGGCAAAGGAAATCAAAGAACAAGTAAACAAATAAAAGAACAAATAAACAAATGTGACTACATCAAACTGAAAAGTTTCTGTTCAGCTAAAGAAAACACCAGTAAAATTAAAAGGGAACCAACTGTATGGGAAAATAGATTTGCCAATAATACTTCAGGCAAGGGTTTAATATCCAAAATATATAAAGAACTAACGCTACTCAACACCAGGGGGACAGACAGCCCAATTAACATGTGGGCAAAAGACCTGAACAGACAACTCTCTGAGGAAAACACACAAAGGGCCCATAGCATATGAAAAAGTGTTTAACACTATCCATCAGAGAGACGCAAATTAAAACCGCAAGATACCACCTCACACCTGTCAAATTGGCAATCATCAGCAAATCAACAAACAACAGGTGTTGGCAAGGAGGTGGGGTGTAGGGGGGAAGTTAATCCTGGTGCACTGCTGGTGGGAATGTATACTGGTCCAACCACTATGGAAAACAGGATGCAGTTTCCTTAAAAGACAAAAAATGGAACTGCCTTTTCATCCAGTAATTGCACTGCTAGCACTATACCCAAAGAATCCTGAAATACCAATTCATAAGAACGTATGTATCCCTATGTTCATAGCAGCGTTATTTACAGTAGCCAGGAGCTGGAAACAGCCTAGGTGACCATCAGTCGATGATTGGATTCAAAAACTTCGGTACATTTACACAATGAAATACTACACAGCAGAAAGAAAGAAGGAACTCCTTCCCTTTGCAACAACATGGATGGAACTGAAAAGTATTACACTTAGTGAAATAAGCCAGTCAGTGAAAGACAAATACCATATGATCTCACCCATTACAGGACAATAATGAACAAAACAACCAACTAACAAGCAAAATAGAACCAGATACATGAATACAATTAATAGACCTTCAGTGGGCAAGGGGGAGAGGGAAAGGGGGAGGAGGAGGCAATGAAGGGGAGCTGTTTAGTCAAGGAACTAGTATGGAAGAACCATGGACATGGACAACAAGTGGAATTGACTTTGGTGGGGAGTGGATGGATGGGGAAGGTGACAGAGGGGAGTAAAAATGGGATGGATGTTATACAACAATACAATAAAATTAAATTTTAAAAAAGTAAAATAAAATACATAGTTAAAAAAATAAAAATTATATGACCAAGTTAGATTCAATGCAAAGACAGTACAACATTTTCACAAATCAATAAACATAATACACCACATAAACAAAATGAAAGACAAAAACCATATGATCTTATTAATAGATACTGAAAAAGCACTTGACAAAGTACAGTTACCCTTTTATGATAAAAACACTCAGCAAAATGGGAATAGAGGGAGCATACCTTAACATAATAAAGGTCATGTATGAGAAACCTACAGCTAACATCATACTCAATGGACAAAAACTGAAAGCTTTTCCCTTAAAACCAAGAACAAGACAAAGGTGTCCACTCTCTTCATTTCTATTCAACATAGTTTTAGAAGATCTAGCCCCAGGAATTATACAAGAAAAAGAATCAAGGCATCCTAATTGGAAAGGATGAAGTAAAACTGTCATAATTTGCATATGGCATAATAGTGTACAAAAGTTAATAGTCATAGTGTACTTAGAAAACCCTATAGACTCCACTAAAAAACTATTCAGCCTAACAATTGAATTTGGCAAAATAGCTGGATATAATGTCAATATCCAAAAATCAAAGGCATTTTTATACACGAATAATGAAACATCAGAGAAAGCAACTAGAACACAAATCCCATTTACAATAGCAATGAAAAGAACAAAGTACATAGGATTAAATGTAACGAAGGAAATAAAAGACTAGTACTCAAAAAACTATAGAACACTGAAGAAAGAAATGAAGGAAGATACAAATAAAAGGAAATGTATACCATGTTCCTGCTTGGGAAGAATTAACATCATTAAAATGTCCATACTACCCAAAGCCATCTATAGATTTGTTGCAATCTCTATTAAAATACCAATGACATATTTCACAGACTTAGATCAAATACTAAAAATATTATATGGAGTCAAAAATGAACCTGAATAGCTACAATGATCTTCAGAAAGAAGAACAAATTGGAGGTAATCATAATAACAGATATCAATTTATATTACAAAACCATAATAATCAAAACAGTCTGGTACTGGCACAAGAACAGACAAACAGATCAATGAAACAGAATAGAGAACCCAGAAATAAACCCTGAACTCTATGGGCAATTAATATTCAACATAGGGGGAAGGAACATAAAATGGAGTGCAAATAGACTCTTCAACAAGTGGTGTTGGGAGAACTGGACAGACACATGCAAAAAATATGAAACTAGATCACCAACTTATACCACACACCAGAATAAACTCAAGATGGATAAAAGACTTAAACATAAGTAGTGCCACTATAAAAGCCCTAAAGGAAAACATGGGTAAAAAAATAATGTAGATATTCTACACAGCAAAATTTTTGCTGCTATATCTCCCAGGGCAAGGGAAATAAAGAAACAAATTAACAAGTGGGACTACATCAAACTGAAAATTTTCTGCTCATCTAAAGAAAACATCAACAAAATGAAAAGGGAACCAACCATATGGGAAAATATATTTGCCAATGACATCTCAGACAAGGGTTTGATCTCCAAAATATATAAAGAACTAATACAACTCAATACCAGGGAGACAAACAACCCAATTAAAAAATGGACAAAGAAGGGGATAGATGTAATACAACAACAATAAAGTTAAAAAAAAAACAAAAAAAACGGACAAAAGACCTGAACAGACACTTCTCCAAGGGAGACATACAAAGGACCCATAAGCATATGAAAGAATGCTCAATATCACTAGTCATCAGATAGGTGCAAAGATGCAAATTAAAACCACAGTGAGAAACCACCTCACATCTATCAGAATGGCCTTCATCGACAAAGCAACAAACAACAAGTGCTTACGAGGATGTGGAGAAAGGGAACCCTCATGCACTATTGGTGGGAATGTAGGCTGGTGCAGCCACTATGGAAAACCCTATGGAGTTTCCTTAAAAAACTAAAAATGGAATTGCCTTTTGATCCAGCAATTCCACTACTAGGACTATACCCGAAGAACCCTGAAACACTAATTCAGAAGAACCTATGCACCCCTATGTTCATAGCAGCACTATTTACAATAGTCAAGTGCTAAAGCAGCCTAAGTGCCCTTCTTTGGATGAATAGATTAAAAAACAAACAAACAAAAACAAACAAACAAAAAAATCCCCAAAAAACTGTGGTATATTTATACAATGGAGTTAGATCTATGCAACAGAAAGAAAGAGAGAACTCCCACCATTTGTAATAGCATGGATGGAACTAGAGAGTGTCATGCTTAGTGGAATAATCCAGGCAGCAAAAGTTAAATACCATTATGTTCTCACTTAATACAGGAGACTAATGAGCAAATAAACAAGGAAAACAGAACCAGAGACATGCATACAAGAAATAGACTTTCAGTGTGCAGAGGGGAGGGAAAGGGGGACAGGACAAGAAGGAGGCAAAAAAAGGGGGCATTTTAGTCAAGGAACTAGCATGGCTGACCCATGGACATGGGCAACATGTGGGATTGACTGTGGTAGGTGGATCAGAAGGGTGGGGAAGGGGAGAGCAGAGGGGAGGGGAAATTAGATTAATGTAATACAAGAGCAATAAGAAAAAATAAAAATTATTTCAGAAGAGGTATGCAATGGTTCAGTTGCCCCCAAAAAAAGTTTAATAATGCTTTTAAAGACATATGTACAAACTCAAGAACATGATTTTCCCAGAAGTGTCAAGGATTTACTATGTAAAAAACAGCATACAATACAGTAACCTGAAATAATTATTTAAACTAGTCTGTTTACAATGACTTAATACAAGATAATACTATTGTATAATAGAAAAAATTGAAAAAAACAATCATATATATCATTCTACAATGTGGTAACTCATATGATTAAAAGAAAGATTAATATACTTTAAGGTTGTTAGGCAAGAGGAATTTCTCAGTCTGTGCATGGCTGGACCTTCTGCTGCGTCAGCCAGGGAAATAACCTTGGAATTAATCTTATCCCCAGAGCCCCAGAACACTGAGGCCATAGAAGTAAAAAGAAGATGGATGTAATACAACAATAATTAAATTAAAAAACAAACAAACAAACAAACAAAAAACACTGAGGCCCAAGGTAACCAATTTAGCAACCCTAAGCAGACTGGTGTCACCTTTGGGAATACTGCCTCTTTCTTCTAATGTGTATAGAGCCTCCTTTGTCTCAATGTGTATAGAAGATGCTCTTGCTGTAAGCTCACATGTGCACCACTATTCTGGGAGAATGGACCACCCATGCATGTACTAGCCAACACTCTAGCCACGTGGAAGTAGGAGAGTGAGTGTGGAGATGCACAGACTCTGCAGTTGTTAACTTAAGTGCAGCTGTGACAGGAGTGAGCCAACTGAGCATAAGCATGCTGACGTTCTAAGCTGCTGGGCCATATAGTTGTTAGCCTGCCTCTGTCATAAAGCTGTCTAACCCTCCCAAAGTCTCCACATAAGTTTTGCTTTTCCACCAGACCAGGGGCTCTCTGCCATCAGAACTTACTTGTCCTGGACCCGAGGCCAGGGGATATGACAGCTTGCATCATGACCAGGATGCTGATGTGCCACACCCTGACACATGGCACAGTTGGCAAAATACAGGGTCCTGGGACCTAATAAGGGTATATGTGAAGAAATTAGCTGAAAATGCAACTCTAAAAAATAAAGAAATGCAGACATGAGAAAGAAGTCCAACAATAGTTTTCAATTTTAGTCTAAAATAAAAAAGAAAAATGATTAATATCTTAGTATTAAATATTAAAAGCAATACTTGAGAATAACTGAAATTTTTTTCTGGACTAAACCCTTAAATCTAAAATTGATTATATTGTTAAAAATAAACAATGTCAAACTGTGTTTTAAAATATTTTAAATAACCCTGACTGGTGGCACAATGGATAAGGTGCCAGCCTGGGAACCCAAAGGTCACTGGTTCGATTCCCAGCCAGGGCACAGAACCAGGTTGCAAGCCAAGTCTCCAACCAGGTTCATGGATGGAGGCAGATAAAAGGCAACTATACATTGATGTCTCTCTCCCTTCCCTTCTCTCTAAAAATAATAAAGTACTTTTTAAATTTTTTTTAAATAAGAAACATATATTTCCCACACAAGCAAAACAAATAGATTGGTCTTTCGACAGCTCCAATATGATCCATAGACAATGGTAAAATACCCTTATATTGCTCAAGAAAATACATCCAGCTAAATCATCATTCAAGAATGAGGATGAGCCCTAATCATGCAACTCAGTTTAAGTTTATTGGGGCACATCCAGTACATGAAAATGTTTTCAGTTCAATCTTTGATCCCCTATTGGGGGTCATACAGGAAGCAACTGATCCATGTTTCTCTCTCATATTGATGTTTCTTCCCCTAGTGAAGGATCATTCTCATTCTTCAGAAATGCAAAGCATGAGAACTTGTTGCTCAAACCTGTGCTGAAATGTTTACTGAAAGACCCGTATGAGCTGGAAAAAAAAATAAATCCAAAAAGATAGCAAATCCAAGAAATACTCTGAAAGAGAAACTGTAAATAAGTTACTTTAAATGAACATTTTTTTTCTTCTAATGTCATACCTCTTTATACACTCCAAAATATCTAGATTACAAACATTCAATTTAGTGATTTTATGTAATAGTAGTTACTTTTCTTCAATAGTAAAAAAATATATATTTTTGGTGGGGAAAATAGATCCCAATTGGATTGAAAAATAAATGCCCTTAATGACGCACTATATGTATGTCAATAACAAGAATGTCAAGAAAGAATGTTTATCATTTAACCATTTTGCAAAAGTCATTACAACTTAATGGGAAAAAGAAACAAAGAAAGCGAAAGAAACCCACACAAGTATTCTTTCAATGTAAATACATATACAAGTTGTCTTGTCGAAATCCAAACTTGACTGAGTACTTCTAAGTGAAGCTTGAATCTCCTTCAAGCAACAAGTTGTCCCAGCCATGCTCAGATTGGCCAAGTATTTCCATATCTTCTGGAAGGATTATTATTTAAAGAGTTTTACAAATGATAAAAGATAATCATCATAAACTGATTCTTTATTAAATTGAAAACACTGTCTTTTATTTCTGTATTAAATCATTGCTATATTTTTTATTCTTATATTATATTGGCCTTATTTCCTAAAGGTTAGAGTGCCAGACATCTTACCTAATATTTCAGATAAGCTATAGATCATTAACATATGTTTTAAAATTATAAGTATTGTTTTGTCCACTGTTTTAAACTAGAGTCAAATTTTCAGTTCTCTGTCCTATAAGTAAACTACTTGCTTGATATTAAATTATCACAGTAAACCATCTGACATAAACATGGCAGTATTTCCCTTAACATTTCTCATCTTTTTTCTCACTTTGCCTTGCTGTTAACTAACTATAGCACTCCTCCACTTTCTAAGTAAGTAATTAAACACATGGTTTAGCATCATACTATGTAGAGTGCTTTTATCACTACAGGTAAAACAATAAGAATGAGGTTAATAGTACTCCTTTTTGCAGTGGAGAAAAGCAGAGCCAGATGGGACTAAACTATTTGTTCCTAAGTCTAAGGCAGTTCATGGCAACGGATTTGTAATGAATGTGAGAAACATCAGAGTAGATGGTCCTTATTGCCTTACTTAATATTTGGGTGATGGCTTTATTGGTATCATAGGATGGAAATACTAAGGTCTTTAAGGAAAAGTGATCTGAATGTTCTGATTTAAGTTTGCTTAGAAATGGCTAATACAATTCTACTCCTTTAATTTTAACTTACATTTCTATTCCAATGGGAGATAAGAAAGGAGAGGAAAATATCTTTAAGAAAAGACTTGGCCCACCCTGGCTGGTAGCATGGTGGATAAGGTGCAGGCCTAGGAACCCAAAGGTCACTGGTTCGATTCCCCAGCCAGGGTGCATAACCAGGTTGCAAGCCAGGTCTCCAGCCAGGTCTGTCGCTGGAGGCAGGTGAAAGGCAACCATACATTGATGTTTCTCTCCCTCTCTGCCTCTCTCCCTTCCTCTCTCTTGAAAATAATAAATAAAATCTTTTAAAAAAATAGACTTGGTTTGTATTTTATTCTAAGGAAAATAAGATGAAAACATACCCAATGATTCCATAATTTGTAGGTTGCATCTTGTTCTGTCCTTCTATTCTCACACTTGACCCTTAATCCCATTCTCTCTTACCTACACTGATATCTGAAATTATTTTGGGAATGGAGGTCACATGCTTTTATTTACACCTGATAAAAAATATTCCAAGTAATAATACCACAGGGGAAAGAACATCAGTGATTTAGTCACCTTAATAAGTGAGTGACATTTTCTAAGATTATTGTTGATGAATGAAAAATGTACTTGTAGAAGATTATAGAATGGAAAACTGTTCATGCAACAAGGTCAAACAGAGTTTGGGAACAATAAACTAAAAGTATGACTAGAAATGTTTAATACATTAAAATGCTAATACATATTGTTAATTATTAAAGATAAATCCGAATTTTAATGTTTTTTACATTTTTCTTATTTTCTAAATCCAATTTTAATAAATAAATTTCTAGACTTAAAATAACTGTAAATACTTCCTTGAAAATTTTGGCTTGTTGGTTCCTAGAGAGAAGATAAGATCATTAAAACAATAATTGTGTGTGTGTGTGTCTTGTTTTGATTTTAGTTCTTTATTTATTATGGCTGAAATGAGGCCTTAACATATAAATTGTTACTGAATGCATAGGTGGAATGAAAATGAATCTTTACCATTGTCACTTTATTATGCATGTTAATGACTATTCTCCATGGGGTTGGGTGGAACACAACAAAATTTGGAACTACAACAAATCTAGGGTGGGCTGGGCAGAGGAGGGCAAAGGGGAGGATTAGAACTGTAATAGAATAACAATAATTTAAAAGTGAGGAAAGAAGTTCCAGCAAGATGGTGGAGGAGTAAGTGGAGATACATCAATCTCCTCCAAGGTCACATCTGGAATTACTTTTTTGGAGAAAAAGACAGATGGAATTACCAACAGAACACCAGCTAGAAAGATATCCTATAACAACTGACAAAACAGAAAAGGCTGCTTCATCCCAATGTGACTGGTAGGAATTACAGAAACATGAGAGGGCTGGCTGGGCCCCCACCAGAAGCAGCAACAGAAGGAATGGAGCTGGGGGCTCCACCTGAGAAGAGTGGGTTCTGGTCCCCTGGCTGGGTATCACAGCTACAGCAGCATGGCAGAGAGTAGAGTAGCATCCAGCTGAGAAGGGCAGAAAGCCCTGGAGTTTGCTGGCCTGAGAGAGAGCTAGAGGCAGATAACTACTAAAGTGACCACAACAAAAATATATTGGCACCCACCTACCCTGGGATCCAGTGGAGGGAGGGCAGAAAGGACAGGAGACATGGGGTGAGCTTGTTGCAGTGGCTTGGAGGAGAGAAGAGGGGAGACGGCAGTGAGGATCCAGGTGCTGAATCATTGCCCACACCTTGGGCGGACTAAGCTACACCAAGCAGCTTTCTTACGAGGGTCGTCATAGTTCCACTCACTGGAAGCAATTGGCCCCACCCAGCAGTAACTGAGCCTGGTGCCTGATCACAATTCTTTGATTTACATCTAAATAAACCCTGCCCTGTCTGAGCATAGGTACAATAGTTGGCACCTGAAGTGGTATTTCTCACCCAGTAGTGCCTGGGCATGGTGGTTGATTACAAACTCTCTGACTTACAGCAGGGTCACTCAGTCATCCCCTCACAGTGCCGTGCAAGCATGGTGGTTGATCCTAGATTCATTGCTTTGCAACTGAGTCAGTCATTCTTGCTCAGCAAAGCCTGGGCCTGGCAGCTGATTACAAACTCTCTGATTTATAGCTGAGTCACTCAGTCAGCCTCACACAGTGGCCTGCAAGCCTGTTGCTGACCCTAGATTCATTGCTTTGAAAATGAGTCAGTCCTTCTCACTCAGCAAAAGCCTGGGCCTGATGGCTGATTAAAAACTCTCTGATTTACAGCTGGGTCAGTCAGTGAGCCCCATACAGTGTCAAGTGAGCTTGGTGGCTAATTGTAAATTCATTGGTTCACAACTGAGTTGGTTTGTCTCGCTCAGTGGCCCCTGGTGGGTGATCATAAACTCATTGGATTACAAATGAATCTTTCAGGCTAGCCAAGTGGCCCCTTAGCCTGGCAGCTGATCACAGATTTATTGGATTACAGTTGAACCTTGCTGTCTAGCCAAGCAGCTTCTGAAACTGGTGGCCAAACACAGATTCACTGCATTACAACTGGATCTTGCTGCCTAGCCCAGTGGCATCTGAGCCTGGCAACTGAACACAAACTCACTGATATACAGCTGAATCTATCGCACCAGGCTGCACCTGAGCTAGTAGCTTATCCATTGGATTACAGTTGAAAATCTCTGTCTAACCCAACAACAGTGCCTGAGCTTGGTAGCTGAATTAGTAATTGACAACTAAATCCATCTGTCATCCCAAGCTGCATCTGAGCCTGGTGGTGGATCATAGACCAATAGGATTAAACCTTCCATCTTAGCAGTTCCTTAGTCTAGCAGCTAATCACAGTCTGATTGGATTATAAAAATGGAGAGAAAAAGAAACACTCTATCACCTAAAGAAAAGGAGGAATCCTCAGAAAATCAATAAATGAAACAGTGGCAAGCAAACTATCAGATATGCAATTCAAAATAATGATGATAGAGAAGTCAATGAGCTCAGACATTTCAAAGAAAACTACAAAAAATTCCAGGGGAACTATGAAAAACTCTAGGGAAACTTCAAGGAACTTACTGAGAACTAAACCATCATTGAAAAGGACTTAGAAACTGTCAGTAACAGCCAGGAGGAAATGAAGAATACAATTTCTGAATTGAAGAATACAGTAGGATACAGTTCTATCCTATTGAACAATAGGATAGAGGAAACAGAGGCCCACTTCAGCAAGCTGGAGGACAATGTATAAAAATATTCCAAGAGAGTACAACAGAATGAAAAAAGGCTGAACAGGAATGAAGAGGTTTTAAGAGAGCTTCAGGATAACATGAAATGCAATAATACCCATATCATAGGGATACCAGAAGGAGCAGAGAAACAAGAACTGAAAAATCCATTAAAAAAAGTAATGAGAGAAAACTTCCCTAACAAAATGAGTGCAAATGTTACTCAAGTTCAGAAAGCACAGAGGGTCCAAATGAGGATCAATCCAAAATGACCCACTCCAAGAAACATTATAATTAAATTGGTAAATTTCAAAGATAAAGAGAGAATCCTAAAAGCATCAAGAGAGAAACAGCAAATAGCACATAAGGGGGCTCCAATAAGGTTATCAAATGATTATTCAAGAGAAACAATACAAGCCAGGGACAGGAGCTGCGGGGTGAGCAATAACTCTTCAGGTGCCAACTATTGTTATCTATGCTCACACAGGGCAGGGAAAGAGAGGTTCATTTATAAGTAAATCAATTAACTGTGATCAGGAGCCTGCCCACTGGAAGCAATCTGCCCCATCATCAACAATGGACAGATGTTTTCCAAAAAAAAAAGACCAAGGATATTGTGGCATTGAACAGCACTCCAGAGGAAATAGGCCTAACTGATATACACAGAACCTTTCACCACAAAGAAGCAAAATACACATTCTTTCCAAATGCACATGGATGATTCTCTAAGATAGACCATATGGTAGGTCACAAGACAAGCCTACACAAATACAGGAAAATTGAAATCATATCAAGCATCTTCTCAGATCACAATGGCTTGAAACTAGAAACCAATCTCAAAGGAAAAGAACAAAAACACCCTAACTAATGAAGACTGAATAACATGCTTTTAAGCAATGAATGGGTTAACAACGAGATCAAAGATGAAATTAAAAAGTTTCTGGAAACAAATGACAATGAGTACACAACTGCCTAAACCTATGGAACACAGCAAAGGCAGTCCTCAGAGGGAAATTCATAGCAATACAGGCCTACCTAAAAAGGTCAGAAGAAGCTTACACAAACAACCTAATCATAAAACTGCAAGAACTAGAGGAACAACAAACAAATCCTAGAGTAAGTAGAAGAAGGGAAATCATCAAGATCAGAGCACAATTAAATAACTTAGAGATTCAAACTACAATTCAAAGAATCAATAAGTACGGGAGTTGGTTTTTTGGAAAAACAAACAAAGTTGACAAGCCTTTAAACAGACTCATCAAGAAAAATAGAGAGGACCCAAATAAACAAAATGGGAAATGACAGAAGAGAAATCACAACTAATACATCAGAAACACAAAGGAATGCAAGAAATTACTACAAACAACTATATCACAAGAAACATCACAGCCTGGGTGAAATAGACACATTTTTGAAAATATAAAATCTATCAAAACTGAATCCAGAAGAAACAGAAACCCTGAATTGACCAATAATAACTATTGATATTGAACAGGTAATCCAAAATTTCCCAGAGCACAAGAGCCAGGACCAGATGGCTACACAGGTAAATTCTACCAAACATTTAGATAACTAACTCCTATATTTTTCAACCTATTCTAATAAACACAAGAGGAAGGAAGACTGCTAAACTTTTTTCTATGAGGCCAAAATTATTCTAATCCCAAAACCAAGTCAAGACACAAATAAGAAAGAAAAATATAGGCCAATATCTCTCATGAACATAGATGCTAAGATTCTCAACAAAATATTGGCCAACCATATCCAGCAATATTATTGTAAAAATCATACACCATGATCAAGTGGGTTTCATCTCAGGGAGGCAAGGATGGTACAACATTCACAATTCAATAAATATAATATACCATAGAAACTAAATGAAAGACAAAAACCATACGATCCTATCAATAGATGCTGAGAAAAGCACTTGATAAAGTACAGCAACCATTTATGATAAAAACCCTCAGCAAAATGGGAATAGAGGGAGCATACCTCAATATCATAAAGGCCATCTATGAGAAACCTGAAGCCAACATCATACTTAATGGACAAAAACTGAAAGCTTTCCCCCTAAGATCAGGAACGAGACAAGGCTGTCCACTTTCTCCACTTCTATTCAACATTGTTTTGGAAGTTCTAGCTATAGGCATCAGAGAAGTAAAAGGAATTAAAGGTATCCAAATTGGAAAGGAGGAAGTCAAACTGTCATTATTTGCAGATGATATGACAGTGCAGATACAAAAACTGATAGGCTCCACCAAAAACTTATTCAACCTAATAAGCAAATTTAGCAAAATAGCTGAGTATAAAGTCAAAATAAATTACCTAGAAATAAACTTAACTAAGGAGGTAAAAGACCTATACTCAGAAAACTACAGAATAATGAAGAAAGAAATCAAGGAAGATACAAATAAATGGAAGCATATACCATGTTCCTGGATGGGAAGAATTAACATCATTAAAATGTCCATACTACCCAAAGCAATCTACAGATTCAATGCAATCCCAATTAAAATACCAATGACAGACTTCACAGAAATAGAAAAAATATTTCAAAAATTTATATGGAGCCAAAAAATGCCCATGTATAGCCACAACAATCTTGAGAAAGAATTACAAGGTAGGAGGAATCACAATACCGGACTTCAAACAATACTACAAGGCTACTGTCAACAAAACAGCCTGGTACTGGCATAAGAATAGACATATAGATCAATGGAACAGAATAGAGAGCCTAGAAATTAACCCAGGACTCCATGGTCAACTCATATTTGACAAAGGGGGAAGGAACATCCAATGGAGTAAAACAGTCTCTTCAACAAATGGTGTTGGGAGAACTGGACAGCAACATGCAAAAAGATAAAATCTGGCCACCAACTTACACCATACACCAGAATAAACTCAAAATGGATAAATGATTTAAATATAAGTAGTACTGCCATAAAGGTCCTGGGGAAAATTATAGGCAGTAAACTTTTGGATATCCTATGCAGAAATATGTTTACCAATACTTCACCAAGGGCAAAGGAAATAAAAGAACAAATCAACAAATGGGACTATATCAATTTGAAAATTTTCTGCTCAGCTAAAGAAAATATCAGCAAAATTCAAAGGGAACCAACTGTATGGGAAAACATAACTGCCAATGATACCTCAGGCAAGTTTTTGATATCCAAAATATATAAAGAACTAATGCAACTCAACACCAGGGAGACAGACAGCCCAATTAAAAAATGGGCAAAGGACCTGAACAGACGACTCACTGAGGAAGATATACAAAGGGCCCAAATGCATATGAAAGAATGCTCAACATCACTAGTCATCAGAGAGATGCAAATTAAAACTGCAATAAGATACCACCTCATACTTGTCAGAATGGCAATCATTAACAAATCAACAAACAACAAGTGTTGGTGAGGATGAGGGGAAAAGGGAACCCTGGTGCACTGTTGATGGGAATGCAGGCTGGTGCAGCCACTGTGGAAAACAGTATGGGGTTTCATTAAAAAACTAAAAATGGAACTGCCTTTTGATTCAGCGATTCCACTCCTTGGACTATACCCAAAGAATCCTGAAACACCAATTCATAAGAACCTATGTACACCTATGTTCATAGCGGCACTATTTACAATAGCCAAGTGCTAGAAACAGCCTAAATGTTCATAAGTGGATGACTGGATCAAAAAACTTTGATGCATTTACACAATGGATTTCTATATAGCAGAAAGAAAGAAGGGACTTGTACCCTTTGCAAAAACATGGATGGAACTGGAGAGTATTATGCTTAGTGAAATAAGCCAATCAGTGAAGGACAAATATCATATGATCTCACCCATTACAGGACAATAATGAACAAAACTGTCAATAAGGAAAACAGAACCAAATATATGAATACAGTGAATAGGCCTTCAGTGGTCAGGGGGAAGGGGTTGGGGAGAGGGGGGAGGTAGAGGCAAGAAAGGGGAGCAGTTTAGACAAGAACCTAGTATAAAGGAACCATGGACATGGACAACAGGTGGGA
>PVIW01016970.1:0-15244 GCA_004026585.1 Noctilio leporinus | reverse complement strand
GTCAAATATGAGTTGACCATAGAGTCCTGGGTTAATTTCTGGGCTCTCTATTCTGTTCCATTGATCTATATGTCTGTTCTTATGCCAGTACCATGCTGTTTTGATGACAGTAGCCTTGTAGTATTGTTTGAAGTCCGGTATTGTGATTCCTCCTACCTTGTTCTTCTTTCTCAAGATTGTGGTGGCTATTCGTGGGCGTATTTGGCTCCATATAAATTTTTGAAGTATTTTTTCTATTTCTGTGAAGTCTGTCATTGGTATTTTAATTGGGATTGCATTGAATCTGTAGATTGCTTTGGGTAGTATGGACATTTTAATGATGTTTATTCTTCCCATCCATAAACATGGTAGATGCTTCCATTTATTTGTGTCTTCCTTGATTTCTTTCTTCATTGTTCTGTAGTTTTCTGAGTACAGGATTTTTACGTCCTTAGTTAAGTTTATTCCTACGTACTTTATTTTTCTTGTTACTATGGTAAATGGGATTTGTTTTTTCGCTTCTATTTATTGTTTCATTATTGGTATACAAAAATGCTTTTGATTTCTGGATATTGACTTTATACCCAGCTATTTTGCTAAATTTGCTTATTAGGTAAGTAAGTGTTAGGTGGAGCCCATCGGGTTTTGTATGTACACTATCATATCATCTGCAAATAATGATAATTTGACTTTCTCCTTTCCAATTTGTATACCTTTGATTCCTTTTTCTTCTCTGATGGCTATAGCTAGAACTTCTAAGACAATGTTGAATAGAAGTGGAGAAAGTGGACAGCCTTGTCTCGTTCCTGATCTTAGGGGAAAAGCTTTCAGTTTTTGTCCATTAAGTATGATGTTGGCTTCAGGTTTCTCATAGATGGCCTTTATGATGTTGAGGTATGCTCCCTCTATTCCCATTTTGCTGAGGGTTTTTATCATAAATGGTTGCTGTACTTTATCAAATGCTTTTTCAGCATCTACTGATATGATCATATGGTTTTTATCTTTCAATTTGTTGATGTGGTGTATTACATTTATTGATTTACAAGTGTTGTACCATCCTTGCATCCCTGGGATAAAGCCCACTTAATCGTGGTGTATGATCTTTGTAATATACTGCCGAATCCGATTGGCCAATATTTTGTTGAGAATTTTAGCATCTATGTTCATCAGAGATATTGGCCTGTAGCTTTCTTTCTTAGTTGTGTCTTGCCCTGGTTTTGGGATTAGAATAATATTGGCCTCATAGAAAGAGTTTGGGAGTCTTCCCTCTTCCTGGATTTTTTGGTGTAATTTGGGGAGGATAGGAGTTAGTTCTTCTTTAAATGTTTGGTAAAATTCCCCTGTGTAGCCATCTGGTCCAGGGGTTTTGTGCTTTGGGAGATTTTGGATTACTTCTTTAATTTCATTACTTGTTATTGGCCTATTCAGGCTTTCTGCTTCTTCTGGGTTCAGTTTTGGTAGATTATACCTTTCCAGAAATGTGTCCATTTCATCCAGGTTGTCATGTTTCTTGTCATATTGTTGTTTGTAGTAATTTCTTACAGTCTTTTGTTTTTCTGAAGTATCAGTTATGATTTCTCCTCTGTCAGTTGTGATTCTGTTTGTTTGGGTCCTCTCTCATTTCTTGATGAGTCTGATTAATGGCTTGTCAATTTTGTTTTTTTTTTCAAAGAACCAACTCCTGGACTTGTTAATTCTTCTAATTGTAGTTTGAATCTTTGAGTTATTTAGTTCTGCTCTGGTCTTGATGATTTCCTTCCTTCTACTTTTTCTGGGCTTTGTTTGTTGTTGCTCCTCTAATTCTTGCAGCTTTATGGTTAGGTTATTTTTATATACTTCTTGTGACCTTTTTAGGTAGGCCTGTATTGCTATAAATTTCCTTCTGAGGACTTCCTTTGCTGTGTCCCATAGGTTTTGCGCTGTTGTGTGTTCATTGTTATTTGTTTCCAAGAACTTTTTTATTTCATCTTCGATCTCATTGTTAACCCACTCATTACTTAAAAGCATGTTATTCAGTCTCCATGAGTTAGAGTATTTTTGGTTTTTTCCCTCCAGATAGGTTTCTAGTTTCAAGCCATTGTGATCTGAGAAGATGCTCGGTGTGATTTCAGTTTTCCTGTGTTTGTGGAGGCTTGTCTTGTGACCTACCATGTGGTCTATCTTAGAGAATAATCCATGTGTATTTAAAAAGAATGTGTATTTTGCTTCTTTGGGGTAACAGATTCTGTATACATCATTTCCTCAAGAGTATTGTTCAATGCCACAACATCTCTGGGGATTTTTTGTTTGGAAGATCTGTCCATTGTTGATAGTGGGGTATTAAAATCCCTTACGATGAGTGTGTTGCTGTCTATATCCTTCTTGAAGTCCTCCAATATTTTCCTCATATATTTCGGAGCTCCTATGTTGGGTGCGTATATGTTTACCAGAGTTATTTCTTCTTGATGGTTTGTTCCCTTAAGTACTATGAAATGTCCTTCTTTATCCCTTTTTATGTCCTTCATTGTAAAATCTATTTTATCTGAAATAAATATTGGTACTCCAGCCTTTTTTTCATGTCCATGTGCTTGATGTATATTTTTCAATCCCTTCACTCTCAATCTGTGTTGATCTTTTGTTCTGAGGTGTCTCTTGAAGACAGCATATATGTGGGTCATGTTTTGTTATCCGTTCGGCTACCCTATGACTTTTTTTTTTTTGACCCAGACAAATACCACATTTATTTCACAAACACTGGGAAGACAGGCTGGGGGTGAAGGTGGGATACAGGTGCATGGCTGCACAGTCATCAGCAACCCTCTCCCCACACTGAGGATCCAGTCAGGCAGTGCCTCCAAGTTGACAGGTAGTGAGAAGTGAGTGCAGGTAGGTAGGGCCCAGAATACCAAGCCCTGTTAAAGGGGCACAGCTCCAGCTGTCCCAGGAAAACCACAAATAAATAAGAGTGGGTCACGGCCCCACCCATACAGATCATCTAGTCACCCATCTTCACTCTGGAGGTCTGAAGGATTGCGACAATGACCCCAAAGAGGCCAATGGCACTGCCAAAGATCTCCACGATAAGAATCTTCACAAAGAGGCTGGGGTTCTGTGCATCGGCCAGGGCTGCTCCACTCCCCACAATGCCCACGCAGACTCCACAGAAGAGGTTAGACAGGCCCACTGTGAGGCCAGCTCCAAACATGGAGTAGCCTGCATGATAGTTTCGAGGGCCAATGGCTTTGGGGTCAGTGGCACTAAAAGGCTCAGCCATGTTGCTGATGACAATTGCCATGATGATGCCATAGATAGCCACAGCCTCACAGAAGATGATGCTGACCAGGTTCTTGGTCTTGATCCTAGGGGCCTTCACCCCTCCCCCAATGATGGATGAGCCAGTAATATAGATGCCCCATGCTGCCCCCACCACAGACAGGGAGATAGCTAGGCCAATGCCCAGGTTTGACCACATGAAGGGGGAAGTCTCTGTCAAGAACCATGCCACATCAAAGCGGAAGCCCAAGTCAAATATGGTGTAGCAGATCCCCACGACGATCATGCAGGCCCAGAAGGCCACGAAGACCCCGGAGTAAAGCAGCGCCAGCCCGGTCATGGCGGCAACGATGGCGGGGCACCGGTCGGTGGGGATTGAACGAAAACCACCCCACTGCGTCCACGGTCTGCCCCGCAGTCGGCCCGCCCCTATGACTTTTGATTGGTACATTTAATCCATTTACATTTTAGGTTATTATTGATTGATACTTATTCATTGCCATTTTCCCACTTTGTACCTGTATTCCTCTTTGGCTTTCTCTGTTTCTTCGTATTATTTATTTATTTTTAAAGCCTACCCTTTAGCATTTCTTGCAATGCTGGTTTGGTAGAGATGTATTCTTTTAGTCTTCTTTTATCTGGGAATGTCCTCATTTCTCCTTCCACCTTGAATGAGAGCTTTGCTGGGTAGAGTATTCTTGGTTGCAGACCTTTGTTTGCATTTCCATTACTGGGAATACTTTTTTGCCAATCCTTTTTGGCTTGAATTGTTTCTGTTGAATAATTGTTTTGATAGCCTTATTGGAACCCCTTTGTATGTTATTTGCGGTTTTTCTCTTGATGCGTTTAGGATTCTCTCTTTGTCTTTGAAGTATGCTACTTTAATTATAATGTGCCTTGGAATTAGTCTGTTTGGGTTGATCTTCATTGGGACCCTCTGTGCTTCCTGAACTTGAGTAATGTTTTCACTCATCATGTTAGGGAAATTTTCTATCATGACTTTTTTGAACAGGTTTTCCATTCCTTGTTTCTCTTCTCCTTCTGGTATCCATATGATACAGATGTTATTACATTTCATGTTGTCATGCAGCTCTCTTAAACCCTCTTCACTCTTGTTCAGCCTTTTTTCATTCTCTTGTACTGTCTTGGAGTATTTGTCTACGTTGTCCTCCAAGTCGCTGATCTGGTGCTCTGCTTCCTCTAGCCTACTGTTGATTCCTTCTACTGTATTCTTCAATTCAGAAATTGTATTCTTCATTTCCTCCTGGCTCTTACTGATAGTTTCTAAGCCCTTTTTGATGCTGGTATAACTCTCAGTAAGTTCCTTTTAACTTCCCTGGAGTTGTTTATAGTTTTCTTTGAGCTGACTGAGCTCATTGAGCTTCTCTATCATCATTCTTTTAAATTCCTTATCTGATATATTGTGTGCTTCTGTTTCATTTTGTGATCTTTCTGGGGATTCTTCCTTTCCTTTTGGTGGTGGACTGATTCTTTTTTTCCTCATTTTGGGTGTCTGTTGTTGCTTGTTTTTGTTTGTTTGTTTGTTTGTTTTTCCCTTGGATTAATCTGCTTTGCTTCCTTGCCTTTGTTGAGCACCCTTCTGTGTTAGGATATTTGTAGAGTTTAGTGTTGCAGTCTCCTAGATTTTTCTCCACTTGTTTCTCTTGGGGTTGCCTTTATGTCATTAACTTGGGCTATCTGGTTGTATTCTGGATTGGTTGTGTATGTTGCTCCTTTCCTTCCAATTGGCTGATTATGAGACACTCCTTCTATCCTTTCTTATACACTGTTTTTGAGCTGCTCCATCTGTGACACCATGGATGGACCTAGAGGGTATTGTGCTTAGTGAACTAAGTCAATGAGAGAAAAACAAACACTGTGATTTGTCAATATGTAGAATCTTTGTTTTCCACTTGCGTGAGTGATGTAGGAGAGGTGAAGCTCAGGAAAATGTCCTCCAGGAAAACCTGGTTGACTGAGTAGTCATCCAGCATGTACTTCTTCTTGGCTTGCTCCAGAGATCCACATACCCTGGGCTCCAGTGGAGGGAGGGCAGAGAGGACTGGAGACACTTGGGGAGAGTTTGTGGCAGTGGCTTGGAGGAGAGAAGTGGGGAAGCGGCTGTGGGGATCCCAGTATTGACTCATCGCCCACACCTCGGTTACACTCTCCTCTTTTATTCTTAACTTCCCCCTATCTGTCTTATATCCACCATGTTTCCTAATCCCTGCACCATTTCCCTGTTTTGCCCCTTTCCCCCTCCCAGCTGATAACCCTCCCGATGATACCCATACCTATGTTCCTGGTCCTGTTCTAGTTGTTTGTTTTTGTTCTTCTGTTTAATTTTTTAAAAAAGATTTTATTCATTATTTTCAGAGCGAAGGGCAGGGAGGGAAGAAGAAAGGGAGAGAAACATTAATGTATGGTTGCCTTTCACCTGCCTCCAGCTACAAACCTGGCTGGAGACCTGGCCTGCAACCTGAGTGGGGAATTGAAACAGTGGCATTTGTGTTCGCAGGCTGGCACCAATCCCCTGAGCCACACCAGCCAGGGATCTTTTTCATTTCTCAGGTTCTCTTGTTGATAGTTGTGAGTTTGTTGTCTTTTTTTTTTTTAATATTTTATTTCATTATTTTTAGAAAGAGGGGAAGGGAGAGAGGCAGAGAGGGAGAGAGACATCAATGCATGGTTGCTTTTCACCTGCCTCCAGCCACAGACCTGACTGGAGACCTGGTTTACAACCTTGTTATGTGCCCTGGCTAGGGAATCGAACCTGCGACCTTTGGGTTCACAGGCCGGCACCTTATCCACTGTGCTAGCAGCCAGGGCTTGTTGTCATTTTAATGTTCATAGTTTTAATCTTCTTTTTCTTAAATAACTCCCTTTAACATTTCATATAATAAAGGTTTGGTGATGATGAACTCCTTTAGCTTTACCTTGTCTGGGAAGCACTTTATCTGCCCTTCCATTCTGAATGATAGATTTGCTTGATAGAGCAAGAGCAATATTGATTGTAGGTCCTTGCTTTTCATCACTTTGAATATTTCTTGCCAGTCTCTTTTTGCCTGCAAAGTTTCTTTTGAGAAATCAGCTGATAGTCTTACTGGTATTCCTTTGTAAGTAACTCTCTTCTTTCCTGTTGCTGCTTTTAAGTTTCTCTCTTTGTCTTTAACCTTTGGCATTTTAAATATGATGTGCCTTGGTGTGGTCCTCTTTGGATATAGCTTGTTTGGGACTCTGTGCTTCCTGGACTTGTATGCCTATTTCCTTTGCCAAATTTGCGAATTTTCCTTTATTCTTTTTTCACATAAGTTTTCAATTTCTTGCCCTTCCTCTTCTGACATTCCTGATTCAGATGTTGGCACATTTAAAGTCATCCCAGAGGATCCTTATCCTCTCCTCATTTTTTTCAGTTCTTGTTTCCACTTTCTTTGCTGATTGACTGTTTATTTCTTCTTTGTGTTCCAAATTGTTGATTTGAACCCCATTTTTCTTCCCTTCACCATTAGTTTTGTGTGTATTTCCCATTGTTTCACTTGGCCTAGTCTTTCTTCACTTCCTCCCTTATGTATTTATAGTACTCAAGCATATCTGTCAAGTCTGTGAGCATCTTTATTACCAGCATTATAAACTGTGTCTCTGTCAGGCTTGCTATTTCTTAGATGCTTAGTTCAGCCACTGGGATCTTGATTTATGCCCTTTTTTGAGTCATATTTCTGTCTCCATATCTTGAAAGGCTCCTGTGTTTGACTCTGTGTCTTAGGTACAGCTGTCACTCCTGTTAGTTGTAAGGGGTGGAGCCTTATGTACTCCTCAGTTCAGGATGACCCCTTTTACTAGGTGTGTCGGGGGGGAGGGGGGTTGTCTGAGATGGATTTGTGCCACTTGCTGAGCACTGGCCCCATTTTCAGGCACTTCTCTCACTTCCCATATGGATCTAGCTCCTCTCTAGTTCCGTGGTTCCCAGAGTGGGTGGGTCTGCAGATGTTTTAGAACCGGGAGGCCTCTAAACAAATGAACTCTTCTTGATATTTCTTCTGCCCAACTGGTTTTTATATTAAGGAAAAGCAATGTGGCTTTTATTTTTCTCTCCCAGCACTGGAACAGTGAGCCCTGTGATCTGGTCTGATGCTGGGGCATTCAATAGGTGCTCCTACTGTGATTATTTATTTTGCTAGTAGACACCTGCCACTCTGGCTGTGCTGCCACCAAGAGCACTGGCAATTCACTAGCCTAACTGCTTCCTCTGTGTCTTGGTTCTGTCCCTCCTACCTGTCTGGATGAGTCTTTCTTTTTTCTGCCTTTTGTTTGTTGGATTTCTGTGCAGTTCTACAGAACTTCAGAAATTCTACAGAATTTCAGGAATTTCTGGATGTCTCTAGTTTTGAAGTAGATGTATTGTTTTTGGTTGTGGGAGGAGACACAGCATGTCTATCTACACTTCCATCTTCCCCCTTCTCCTTCCTATTTAAAGGATAACTTTGGTGGATATATTATTCTTGGCTGATCATTCCTCTTTTTCAGTAGCTTGAATATTTGGTTCCACTCTCTTCTGCCTTATAGAGTTTCTGCTGGGAAGTCCAATGATAACCTGATGGGCTTTTCTTTATAGGTCATATCCTTCTTTCCTCTGGCTGCTTTGATAATTCTTTTTAAAAAATTGTTGTTATATTACATTCATCTCATTATTCTCCCTTTGCTCTCCCTTTCCCCATGATAACTCTTTATAAGTAATTTTTGACAGTTGTAATAAAATGTGCTTTGGAGATGGCCTCTGGATTGAGGTAACTACCTTTCTTGGATTTGAGGATCTTTAATTCTTGGATTTGAGGATCTAATTCTTTACATAGGTTTAGGAATTTCTCATTCACTATTAGTTTGAATAGGCTCTGTATTCCCTTTCCCTCTCTTTGTCTGGTATGTCTCTTATTCTTATATTGCTTTTTATGATGGAGTCAGATCTTATAGAGCTCTTTTTAATTTTAATTTTTTAAATTTTAATTATTATTGTTATATTACAGTTCTTTCATTTTTACCCCATTGTTTTCCCCTGCCCCACACTCCCTACCCCCTCTCCCTCAGTCAATCCCCACCTTGTTTTCCATGTCTATGGGTCCTTCACATTAGCTTCTCAACTAAACCCTTACCCTACTTTCCCCCAACCCTGTTCCCCCTAGTCACCATCATTCTGCTAATTTTCCTCCCTGTTTCTAGTTCCCTTATGCTCATCTGTATGTCTTGTTCATTAGTCTCCTGTGTTAAGTGAGATCATATGGTATTTGTCTTTAGCTGCCTGGCTTATTTCACTAAACATATTATTCTCCAGTTCATTCATGCTATCGCAAATGGTAGGAGTTTCCTTTTTCTTTCTTCTGCATGATATTCCATTGTGTAAATGTACCAAAGTTTTTTGATCCATTCATCCACTGAAGGGCACTATTTCCAACACTTGACTATTGTAAATAGTGCTGCTGTGAACATAGGGATACATTGGTTCTTCTCAATTGGTGTTTCAGGATTCTTCGGGTGTAATCCTAACAGTGGAATCACTGGATCAAAAGGCAGTTACATTTTTAGATTTTTGAGGAAATCCCATACTGTTTTCCATAGTGTCTGCACCAGTCTACATTCCCACCAACAGTATAAGGATTCTTTTTTCTTACATCCTTGCCAGCACTTGTTGTTTATTGATTTGTTGATGATGGCCATTCTGACAGGTGTAAGGTGGTATCTTGTAGTGGTTATAATTTGTATCTTTTTGATAGCTAATGCTGTTGGTCATTCTTTCATATGCCTTTGAGCCCTCCGTATGTCCTCCTCAGAGAAGTGTCTGTTCAGTTCATTTGCCCATTTTTTAATTGGGTTGTCTGTATACCTGGTGTTGAGTCATATAAGTTCTTTATATATTTTGGGAATCAAACCCTTGTCTGAGGTGCTATTGACAAATATGTTTTTCTATACAGTTGGTTCCCTTTTAATTTTGCTGATGTTTTCTTTAGCTGAGCAGAAACTTTTAGTTTGATGTAGTCCCATTTATTTATTTGTTCCTTTATTTCCCTTGCCCTGGGAAAGATATCAGTGTAAATAGTGCTGTGTGGGATATCTGCCTATATTTTCTTCTAGGACTTTAAGGTGGCATGGCTTATGTTTAAGTATTTTATCCATCTTGAGTTTATTCTGGTGTATGATGTAAATTAGTGGTCTAGATTCATTGTTTTTCATGTTCCTGTCCAGTTCTCCTAATACCACTTGTTGAAGAAGCTATTTGCACTCCTTTTTATGCTCCTTACCCCTTTGTCAAATATTAGCTGCCCATAGTATTCTGGGTTTATTTCTGGGCTCTCTATTCTGTTTTATTGATCTAGATGTCTATTCACATGCCTGTACCAGGTTGTTTTGATTATAATACTTTTGTAATATAGTTTGATATTTGGTATTTTGATTCATTCTATTTTGTTCTTTCTCAATACTGCTGTGGCTATTCAGAGTTGTTTTTGGCTCCTTATAAATTTTTGATATATTTGCTCTAGATCTGTAAAATATGTTGTTGGTATTTTATTTTATTTTATTATTATTTTTTAAAGATTTTACTTACTATTTTCAGATAGAGGGGAAGGGAGAGAGACATCAATGTATGGTTGCCCTTCACCTGCCTCCAGCTATGGACCTGGCTGGAGACCTGGCTTGCAACCTGGCTATGTGCCCTGGCTGGGTATTGAACCAGTGACCTATGGGTTTGCAGGCTGGCACCTTATCCACTGTGCCACCAGCCAGGGCTGTTGTTGATATTTTAATAGGGATTGTGTTTACTCTATAAATGGCTTTGGGTAGTACGGACATTTTTATGATGTTAATTTGTCCCATCTATGATCATGATAATTATATATGCTTTCATTTATTTGGATCTTCCTTAATTTCTTTCTTCAGTGTTCTGTAGTTTTCTGAGTACAGGGCTGTTATCTCTTTAGTTGAGTTTATTCTAGTTTATTCATTTATTTATGTTACTATAGTAGGTGAAATTTTTTTCTAGTTTTATCTCTGATGTTTCATTGTTGATGTATAAGAATGCCTTCAAAAAATAAATAAAATAAAAATAAAAATAAAAATGCCTTCAGTTTCTGGATATTGACTTTGTATCCAGCTATTTTGCCAAATTCACTTATTAGGCCAAGTAGCGTTTTGGTAGCGTCTGTAGGGTTTTCTATGTACACTATTATGTTGTCTGTAAATACGTAATGACAGTTTTACTTCCTCCTTTCTAATTTGGATGCCTTTGATTCCTTTTTCTTGTCTGATTGCTATGGCTAGAACTTCCAAAACCGTATTGAATGAAAGTGGAGAGAGTGACCGCCCTTGTCTTGTTCCTGACCTTAAGGGGAAGGCTTTTAGTTTTTGCCTATTGAATATGAGGTTGGCTGCAGGTTTCCTGTGTATGGCCTTTATTATGTTGAAGTATGCTTCCTCTGTTCCCATATTGATGAGTGTCTTTTTTATCATAAGTGGGTGCTGTACTTTATCAAATGCTTTTTCAGCATCTATTGATATTTTCATATTGTTTTTGTTTTTTATTTTGTTTACATGGTGTATTATATTTATTGATTTGTGAATATTATACTATCTTAACATCCCTGAGATGAATCCCATTTAATCATGGTATATGATCTTCTTAAAGTGTTGTTGTATTGTGTTTACCAATATTTTGATGAAGATTAGCATCTACAACATGCTCATAAGCAATATTGGCCTGTAGTTTTCCTTCTTTATTGTGTCTTGGCCTGGTTTTGGGATTAGAATAATACTGGCCTCGTAGAAATAGTTTGGGAGTCTTTCATCTATTTGGATTTTTTGGAACAGATTGAGAAGGATTGGGGTTAGTTCTTCCCTAAACGTTTGGTAAAATTTGCCTGGGTAGTCACCCAGACTGGAGCTTTTATGTATCAGGAGTTGTTGTTTTTTTTTTTTAATTACTGCTTCAATTTCACTAGTTGTCATTGGTCTGTTCAGGCTTTCTGCTTCTTCTTGATTTAGTTTTGGAAGATTATATTTCCAGAAATTTGTCCATTTAACGTACGGTGCCAAATTTTTTTGTCATATAGCTGTTCATAGTAATTCCTTATGATCCTTTGTAGTTCTGTGGTATAGGTTGTGATTTCTCCTTCATTGTTTTTGATTTTGTTTATTTGGGTTCCCTCTCTCTTGATGAGTCTGGTTAAAGGCTTGTCGATTTTATTTATCTTTTCAAAGAACCAGCTCCTGGATTTATTGATCCTTTTAATTATTCTTTTAGTCTTTATGTCATTTAATTCTATTCTGATCTTGATTATTTCCTTCCTTCTCCTTGCTCTGGGCTTTGTTTGTTGTTGTTCCTCTAGTCATTGTAGCTTTATGGTTGTTTACTTGAGATTTTTCTGTCCTTTTTAGGTAAGCCTGTATTGCTATGAACTTCCCTCTCAACTCTGCCTTTGCTGTGTCCCATAGGTTTTTATTTTTATTTTTATTTATTTTTATTTTATTATTATTTTTTTTTAATTTTATTGTTGTTGTATTACATCCATCCTCTTTTTGCTCCCCTCTGTCCCCCTACCCACCCACCCATTCCCCCCAAAGTCAATCCCACCTGTTGTCCATGTCCATGGTTCCTTTATACTAGGTTCTTGTCTAAGCTGCTCCCCTTCTTTGCCTCTACCTCTCCCTCCCCCTACCCCGTTCCCCTGACCACTGAAGACCTATTCCTTGTATTCATATACTTGGTTCTGTTTTGCTTGTTGTTATGTGTCCCATAGGTTTTGGGCTGTTGTGTTCATTTTTATTTGTTTCCAGAAATTGTTTGATTTCTCCCTTTATCTAATGGTTAACCAAATCATTATTTAATAGAATATTATTCAGTATCCATGAACTTGAATGTTTTTGGTTTTTTTCTTGAGATTGGTTTCTAGTTTCAGGCCATTGTGATCTGAGAAGATGCTTGATATAATTTATTCTTCTTCTCTTTCATTGCATTCTTCATTTCCAGGGTTTCTGTTTGGTTCTTTTTTAAAGGTTCAATCTCTTTGATAAAGTACTCATTTTGTTTGTTAAATTGTTTTCTGGGCTTGCTAAATTGCCTGTCTGTATTTCTCACATCTTGTTGAGTATTTTCAGTACTGCAATCTTGAATCCCATGTCATTTGTTTCACATATTTCTATGTATTCAAGTTTGCTTACTGATAACTTTTTATTTTCTTTCTTAGCTGTCTTGCTACCTTAGTTACTCATGGTATTTGATATGCTCCTTTTCTTCCTAGGTATCTATCTTATTAATGGTACTTCCCTAGCAGATTACTGCATAGAGGTCCTTCTATTAATTTTTAATAGGTGGTGCTGAATCACAAGGTTGTTTTTTTGTTTGTTTTTGTTTTTGTTTTTTCTCTGTGAAAATGTGTAGCTATTGGCTGCCAATCAGTATAGCCATGATGCTTGAGGGTGGGGTTGCATTTGGGGATCCACTGTCTTCTTTGTTTAGTCCTCAGTGATAGAGACCTCCTCAGACCCCCATGCCATGCTCCTACCACACACACCTCAACTGGGGATCTGTTATAGGGTATGTCCTTTGCTCAGAGGAAAAAAGTTGATTCTATAGTAATAGTTTTCAGGTTCAGGTTTTCAGATAGTTTTTCTCTGCAACCCAAAAGCAAGGGTGATGGGAGGTGAGTTTTGGAAGTCTACAGGTCTCAGTGGCTTTTTTTCTTTGTCTGTAATGCCAACTGCCTAACAGCCAGACAAGGCAGAACCTGTGTGTTGTGTCCTTGCCCAGGTCTCTTGGCTCAGGCACAGTTTTCAGTTTGTACTTCTGACTCCTGAAGGGTGCCTACTGAGTCTTCCTGCTCCTTCCAGCTAAACAAAGCACTAGCCACAGTTGGCATCCTTCCTTCTCTGGGCTAAGCCTACAGTAAGCTCCTGGCTGCAGGTCTGCATCCATAGTTACTTCAATGCTGGGATCTTTCAAGTATGCCTCTATGTTGAGCAAGGAATCCTTTGTTGATTAATAGCTGTTCATCTTACTGAAATTTCAAGGGAAGAGACCAAGAGGATCTCCACCATTCCTTTGACATCACTGTGTTCTTCTGTATTATTCTCTGTTTATCCCTGTGTCAATTCCACATGATCTTAATTATCATAATCTTAGACTAAATGTTGATATCACTATCTCGTAGGGCAAGTCCTTTTGTCTTACTCTCATTGGAGCATGTTTTGCCTCTTTTTGGTCTTTATTCACTCATATCAAGCTTCCAAATAAAATTTGCTTTATAAATAAACTTGTTGGGATTTTAATTAGAATTAATTAAATCTATAGATCAACTTAAGCAATCTTTAGAATCATTTTGCTTTTTTTTAAGGGAGAATTTAGTGGAGCATCACTCTTCTTTTCTTTTCTTTCTTTTTTTTTTTAAGATTTTATTCATTATTTTTAGAGAGAAGGGCAGGAAGGGAGGAAGAAAAGGAGAGAAACATCAATGTATGGTTGCCTTTCACCTGCCTCCAGCTAAGGACCTGGCTGGAGACCTGGCTTGCAACCTGATTACATGCCCTGACTGGGGAATCAACCCAGCAACCTTTGGGTTTGCAGGCCAGCGCCTATCCACTGAGCCACCAGCCAGGGCTTATATTTGCTTTTTTAAAGCTAGTCTTGTTTTACTTGCATTTTCCCCTGATGGCTCCATGTACTGGGGGTCTGATGGGTGCCAAGCACCATGTTATATGTTGCATATGTACTCTTATTTAACCCTTGAGGTAGTAGGGATGCTGTTGTTATCCTCATTTTCCAAGTTGACTGAGGTTTACAGAATTGGATGACTTGCCCAAAGTCACCGAAGAGATGCAGTTGAAGAGCCACCAATAGAGCCCAAGTTTATTTAACTCCAAAACTCTAGCTTATACCAAAGGTTTCTTTAAACTATCTCTTATCTCAGAAATTTAATTGTTTCCAGTTTTTCCATGTGTAAATAACATTATGGTGAACATCTTTGTTATACATTTTGTTCCTGCTTTCCGTTGTTTCCATAGGCTATAATCCTAGTAGGGTTGCCCTTTGTTAAAGGGTTTGCTGTATACTGCCTTCTAGAAATTCATGTCAATTCCACTTCCCCAGTTTGTTTTAGTGTCAGCATTTACAAATCATTGCCCCTAGTGAACAACCAGGAAGAGACAGCAACAATTCCACAGCCATTTCTCTGGCCCAGTCATAGTGCTAACTCATCTTCTTATATTATCTCATTTGATCCTCACAACAATGACAGGAAACTAAAATTCTGAGAAGCATACACATTTACTCAAGATCACATAGTAAACTAGGGACATAAAGCAACCAGAGTGGTACATAGCTATTGCTATCCTGCTCTTGCTTAGCTAAAAGGCTGCCTCCTTAGAGAGGTATTGCTGACCTCTGTAGCTAAAATACAACACCTTCCTTTTCCATGATATTGTTTTATTTTCTTTGTGGAAATGTACCACTGCCAAAATGATCATTTGTTTGCTTGTTGTATTAGTCAGGGTTCCGCAGAGAAACAGAAACAATAAAATATGTGCATGGTATGTGTGTGTGTAAGTATACACACAGGGCTGTCTGGAAAAAGTACAGCCATTGTTAATATAACAAGAATGGTTTTCAAGACATCAGTGTAATCTGACAGACAAGGTGAGTGGACTGGAACATACATGCATGAACAATGACAAATTCACTGTACAAGTCAGTGTGGGTGGTAGATGCTACTGTGTGAGGATGTGTGGCCGTTGTATTAAGTAAGACTGAGCAAGTAGAGCAACGAATCTGCATGATATTTTGTATTAAGTTTGAACATGCCTCCACAGAAACTATTCAGATGATTCAGAAGGCCACAGTAATGGGCAACTGATAATAGGCAGCTTCATCATGACAGTGTGCCCACTCATGCATCATGTCTTTTTTTTTATTATTTTTTTTTATTTTATTGTTGTTGTAGTACATCCATCCCCTTTTTGCTCCCCTCTGTCCCCC
>PVIW01016969.1:0-15244 GCA_004026585.1 Noctilio leporinus | reverse complement strand
GAGGTGCGGCTGCGGGTGGGGGCAGCCGAGAAGCGGGCGGCCGGGTCGGGGTCGGGTGGAAGTCGGGTGCCAGGTTCCGGCCTCACAGTCAAACTCCCTCTGCCCCCTCGTGCACAGCGCACTGGTCCTCGCGGACACCGCGGGCAGCCGAGTAAAGTGGGCCCTGAGTCTTCTCAAGCGTGGAGTTCCAGGAGGAGCGAGAGGACCCTCACTGAGCAGTCCCACCCCTCTGCCCGTCTGTCCCTCTTGGTTCGGTTCAGGAGAGGCTGATTTCGGGCTGAACCGGACGGAACCAAAGGGAAGGCCTAACGGCAGAAACCCCATGGCCTCGAGAGGAAAGTCTCAAATCCCACGCCCGACTGAGCCTGGCGCCGAGAGCTGGACCGACCCCCACGCCAGGATCAGGTAAACCTTCTGCGCAAGTTCTTACCCCGGGATTCTCAATCAGGGCAACTTGGCCGGCACCCTGGCCCCGCTCCGCCCGAGTTCCCACCCCCAGCCCCACCTGTGACTCCAGGCCTCCTGTGGGGGCCTTTTGATGGTAGCGACTGGGGGGGGGGGCGGGAGAGACTCCCCGAGGCAGGCATCCAGCGGGCTGCGGCCGCGGGCGGGACTCACCACCTGCCATCCCCCGGGGGAGCTGTCCCCACAGAGCGGAGCGGATCCCGAGTGTGCCCGCTGCCGAGGCGGAGACGCCCTTGTGCAGACCCGTGTCCGCACACCTGACAGAGGAGAGAACACGAAGTCCTGAACCAGTGGATGTGGGGAAGCTCCCGCGGCGGAGAGAACCCCAAGGTGCACTGCCCGAGCGTCCGAGGATGGTGTTTCCAGCAGCTACGGTGGAAAAAGTGTGGTGAGGCAGGTTGCGCGAGGAAGAGCCCGCATCCAGCTCAAGGCCACGGAGCTTCGCTTGAAAGCCTGTGCCGTCCACGCCGCCCGGCTCCCGCACCCCTCACAGTCTCTTCTGAGGTTGGGGATCCCGGGTCTCACCCTGGGCACCCCCACCCTCTCGCCTCCTCCCTGCCTCTTGGTCCACTGCCTGGTCCCCGGCTACTTTCTCTTTCCCGTCCTTGCAGCCACCTCGCAAAGGGACATCAAAGGGACATCTGTGGAGATGTGCTTGAGAGGCAGCGGGGAAAGGACAACTCGCCTCCAGGCCTGAGGCGGGGACGGACTGCAAGCGCGCCTGTCCGGGCGTCTGCGGGCTCTTTTGATGCAGAAGAAAGAGAGAGAACTTGACCTTCTGGAAGCCTTTCTCGGGAGGACCGCTGATAGGCCTCCCGCCCATCCCCACCCTCCAACCTGTCTGCCACAAAGTCCCTCTGATCGCAGGAGACGTGCCTCTCTCGTCCGAATGAGGGAGGCGACAGAGAGTCTCTCAACTCCCTGGTGGTCTAGTGGCTAGGATTCGGCGCTTTCACCGCCGCGGCCCGGGTTCGATTCCCGGTCAGGGAACCTCTTTTTGTGCCCTCGCAGGGAGGTCATCACCACCAACTGTGGTATTGCTGTGTGCTCCTCGCACCCAGCCCTCAACTCCCGCAGCAGGGCGCGCCGATCTTGCTTTTCTCTAAGGAGCAGCGCGCCCTCACAAGGGGCCTTACAGGGCTCCTGGAGTCCGCTGCACCCGCGTCACACCTGGTGGGCTGCAGAGGTGCCTAGCTGGCTCGCCCTGGAGCGACCTATGAAGGCTAAATGCCCTTCACAAAATTTTGCCAGCAATCAAACAAAACCTCAACGGCAACGTTCCCTAGTGTGGAACCCCAGCAAAAGCCTGATGTGTATTACTAGCATTATTGAAACTAGGAAAGGAGGAAGCTTGTTTAATGACCTACTTAAAGAGCAGCCCAGTCGCTCTGCAGGGGACCTCTGCAGGGACAAAGGGATTCCGGGACTCCTGGAGTCCATAGGCGCAGAGCAAGAAACCGCTGGCGGGAAAGACTGTTGACCCAAGATAAACTTGTGACACTAATTAGGGCAACCGGACAGCCCTGAGGCAGACCACCTCAGACCACCTCAGACCCCCACCCTGACAGCCAATCGCTAACTACCATCTTATGTTCTGTGCCCCGGCTTGCTTGCTCTGCTATAAAAAGCCCTAGCTGTAAGCGACAGGGCACCTCATTAGATGAGGTCGCCCCTGCGCAGGTCTGTTGTTTGGCCAATAAACTTTTGTGTTTGGTGACCCGAAAAGTATCTCGCATTTGGTTCGTGTCGCGCACAACATTTGGAGGCCCCAGCGAGATCTCCCTTGGTGGAGGTCTGGCCAGAGACCGGAAGGGCGGCTCGACCCGGGTAAGTGCCTTTTTGTTGAACCTCTAGAGGAACTGAATCCTGTGGTGGTAGGAGGGACACTGCCCGTATTCCCCCAGGAGCTCCCAAAGGGAGGGACTCTGCCCGGGAGTAATTTGTATTTGCACAGCGCAGTGTATATGCGTGTGCGTGGAAGTGGAGGAATCACCAGCTGGTATGTTGTGTTTGTAGTCCCACGGGGCAACCGACGATTCGAGTGGGCCCTAACCTGCGATTCCTGTGCCAGGTCATAAGGCATAAGGGCTGGCTATTAACCCGGAATGTTGCTTGGGCAGCCTTAGCTAAGACCGACTTCGCCTCGCGAGACGGCTGGCCAGGCGGGCGAGCGAGTGCAACTTCATGTCCTTGTCTTGTCTGTGCACAGTGAGAGCTTTCTACTGCGCTGCGCTGCCCCCTGGTGAGACTGAGTGCCGGCTCTGTGTGTGTGTCTGTGTGTGTGTGTGTGTGTGTAGCGAAAGTGAGTGTCTACAGTCCCACCGGGAAACCCACGGGACTTGTGTGGGCCCCAACCTGCGGTTCCTGTGTCAGGTCATATGGCATAACGGTTGGCAGTTAACCCGGAATTCTGCTCGGGCAACCTTAGCTAAGACTGACATTACCTCGCGAGAGAGCAGGCCAGGCGGGTACGGGAGTGGTTTCTGTCGCCCACCTCTGTACGTCTCTGTCCTGGGTCAAGGAACTGTGTTTGTGTTTAGGATTGTTCTTGTGTGCTGTTGGATTAGGTTTACCTTGCTTTCTCAGCCTCTTTGGCTACGGGAGGAGCATGGGGCAACAAGCATCAGTTCCCAGTTCCCCCCTGGATTGTCTCTTACAGAATTTTTCAGATTTCCAGAAACGTGCTAGCAGGGACGGTGAACCGCCACCTGATCCAGAAGTCCTCCGTACCCTGAGTCGGCTGGAATGGCCCACCTTCAATGTAGGGTGGCCGTCTGAGGGGACGTTTGACCTCCCCACACTATTTGCAGTCCGGGCTACAGTTTATCGGGTGCCCCACCCAGACCAGCAGGTTTACATAGATGTCTGGGTTGATATAGCCACAGAAAGACCGGGGTACATCAGGAAGTGCCAGGGGGAAACACCAAGAATAAGAGGACAGTACTGGTAGCGACTGTAGGGAGAAAACCCAAAGAGGGGGTAGGGGCTGGGGTGCCGTCGGCCCCTCCCCAAAGGCAGCCTCAATTATACCCGGTGTTACCTGGATCCCCCGAGGACCACTTGGATCCCGTAAACACCCCGCCTCCCTATCCGCAAAAGAAGGAACCTGACTCCTCCCAATGGGATATGGGAGGATTTCCCAGCCCACCGCATACTAGAACAGGGGTCCATTATGGGGCTGGGGCGACTGGTGCTGCCCTATTACTGTCCCCAGAGCCAGAAGCCGCTATCCTACCCCTTCGGGAAGCGCCTCCAGCACCAGACGCGCCACCCCGGGCCCTCCCCGACTGATTTATATTCCCTTTTCCACCAGTGATCTGTACAATTGGAAGCATCAGAACCCCCCTTTTTCTGAGAAGCCGCAAGGTCTCATTTCCCTTTTAGAAACCATTTTTCGTACCCATCAGCCGACACGGGACGATTGTCAGCAGATTTTACAAAATTTATTCACGTCAGAAGAAAGAGAGGATTCTAAGAGAGGCGGTGAAAGCCGTATTAGGAGAGGAGGGGGAAACGTCCCAGGGAAGAAGAGAACTAGAGGATATCCTACCCTCCCACCCCCCGGATTGGGATCCTAACACGTCAAGGGGCAGGGACGCGCTCCTCCAGTATCGCCGGGCTCTATTACGCGGACTAAAAGCTGCAGCAAGAAAGCCTACCAATTTTAGTAAGGTTAGTGAGGTCATTCCGGGAAGGGAGGAGTCTCCCGCTGCCTTCCTAGAAAGGTTAATGGAAGCATACCGAGTGTATACCCCCTTTGACCCCGAGGCGGAAGAAAATAGGAGACTAGTGAATATAGCGTTTGTGACTCAAGCTGCGTCAGATATAAGGAAGAAACTACAGAAGATTGAGGGCTTTGAGGGAGAAAACAAGAGTAAGCTGCTTGAGATAGCCAAGAAAGTATTTGTGAATAGGGATGATCTGGAAATAGGCAGAGCTAAGGAAGTAGCTAAGATCCTGCTGGCAGCACAGGCACCAGGTGACAGAGTAAGAGGGAGCAAATATAAGGGAAGAGGCAAAAATCAGGGTAGACGAGCTGACATAGGCAAAGATCAGTGAGCGTTTTGCAAGGAGAAAGGACATTGGAAGAAAAACTGCCCTAAGCTGAAGAGAGCAGACCCAGGGAATCAAAGACATGAGCCTGATCCATCAGTCTTACTCCAGACTTTAGATTGACAGGGCCAGGGTTCCATCATTGTTGGCTCCCAGGAACCCCTGGTTACCTTAACAGTTGAAGGAAAGCCTGTGGATTTCCTTGTTGATACGGAAGCCATTTTTTCAGTTTTAAAGAAACCACAAGGGCAAGTACAAAAGTCAACCACAAAAATAGTAGGGGCAACGGGAAAAGCAGAGGCCTACCCAATGGGCAACTGCGAGAATCACCAACTTAGGACAAGGCACCATAACTCATTCCTTCCTAGTCATTCCGGACTGTCCCTACCCGCTACTTGGGCAAGATTTGTTGCAGAAATTGCAAGCTACCATCTCCTTCAGACAAGGAGGGGAGGTCGTCACCCAGGATCAGGAAGATAGAGTCAGTCTAGAGGTGACCGTTCCCCTGTCAGAAGAGTACCTGCTCATTACAGTCTCGCAAGGTGAGGTAGGGACAGAGGGGGTACCGGATGAGTTGCTGACACAGGTACCCGGAGTATGGGCAGAAAATAACCTGCCAGGGTTAGCGGCCCACCAGCCGCCGGTGGTAGTGCAGCTGTTGAGCACTGCCAGCCCAGTACGGGTGAGACAATATCCAGTGCCCACCCGAGCCAAGCAAGGCATAGCGCAACACCTGAAGCACTTGCTGGAGGCAGACATCCTCCCCGAGTGCCAGTCAGCATGGAACACCCCCTTGTTGCCGGTCCAAAAGCCTGGGACCCAAGATTACCGCCCAGTACAGGACTTATGGGAGGTGAATACCCGGACAGAGACTATACATCCAACGGTGCCTAACCCCTATACCCTGCTGAGTTCATTGCCCCCTACTCATACGTACTATACGGTGCTGGACTTGAAAGATGCGTTCTTTTGTATTCCTGGACTTGAAAGATGCGTTCTTTTATATTCCTTTGGCCCCTAGAAGCCAAGAGATTTTTGCATTCGAGTGGAATGATCCAGAGAATGGACTGGACTAGTAGGACAGTTCACTTGGACTAGACTTCCCCAAGGGTTTAAGAACTCTCCCACCATCTTTAATGAGGCTCTCAGTAAAGATTTGCAGGTCTTTCCCTCTACTCATCCGCGCGTGGTGTTGCTACAATATGTGGATGATATCCTCCTGGCATCTACAGATAAGGAGGAGTGGGAGAAGGCCACCTTGGACTTACTACAAGACCTACAATGGATGGGGTATCGCGTCTCTGCCAAGAAGGCTCAGATTGTCACCCAAACTGTAAGTTACTTGGGGTATAACTTACAAGGGGGACAAAGGACATTATCCAGTCAGTGAATTCAGACTGTTTTACAGATCCCTGAACCAACCAGTAAAAGACAAGTGAGAGAGTTCTTAGGGGTGGTCGGTTACTGCAGACTCTGGATCTTGGGGTTTGTAGAACTAGCCAAACCCCTACACGAGCTTACTAGGGGAAAGGAAGAGCAATTCTCATGGACAGAGAGAGAGAGCAAAGCCTTCCAGGTGCTCAAAGAAGCATTGGTAGCGGCCCCAGCATCGGCTCTCCCCGACATGACAAAACCCTTCCAGCTCTTCATAGCTGAGAAGGAGGGAATAGCCTTGGGGGTACTAAGTCAAGAATTAGGACCATGGAAACGGCCAGTGGCGTATTTGTCCAAGAGGCTTGACCCAGTGGCATCAGGCTGGCTAACCTGTCTAAGAGCTGTAGCGGCCACCTCCATTTTAGTGAAGGAGGCAAATAAGTTGACTTTGGGCCAGGACATTCAGGTGATTGGGGAGCACTATGTCGAGCAAGTATTACGAGTTCCACCCGACCGATGGCTCTCCAATGCCGACTAATGCAGTACCAGGCTCAGCTACTCAACCCCCCGGCAGTCCAGTTCCTCAAGACCACAGCCCTAAACCCTGCCACCTTGCTACCCTTGCCTGACCCGACAGTACTCCATGACTGCAAGCATATCCTTGATACTATCACTGGTTCCCGCCCGGACCTCAGAGACCAGGCCTATGAGAAGGCAGAGTTAACCCTATTTACTGATGGGAGCAGCTTCGTAAAGGATGGACAATGGTATGCTGGGGCAGCAGTAACCACTGGAGATAAGGTTATGTGGCAAGGGACTCTGCCCAAGGGAACATCTGCCCAGAAGGGGGAGTTAATAGGACTGACTCGAGCCCTACAGATAGCGGAAGGGAAGACTGTCAATATCTATACTGACAGCCGCTTTGCATTCGCCACCGCCCATATCCATGGCGCTATTTACAAAGAGAAAGGACTCTTAATAGCAGGAGGGAAAGAAATCAAGAACCGAGCAGAGATCCTGGCCCTCCTAGATGCTACATGGTTGCCGACCAAGGTTGCTATAATACATTGCAAAGGACACCAGAAGGGAGATTTCCCAGTCATTCGGGGAAACCACTTTGCAGACACCGCAGCAAAGGAGGCCGCAGAAAGAGGGACACCCTCACTCCTGCCTTTACTTCCCAAGCCCATGCTACCCCCTAATCCCAGCTACACCCTAGAGGAAGAGCAAGAGGGAAAACGACTAGGAGGAACAAAGACTCAGGGAGGGTGGATTAGGCTCCCGGACTCAAGGTTATATTTACCCCAGGGAGTAGTATGGGAAATAGTCCAGGACATTCATACCAGCTCTCATCTAGGCCAGAAAAAAATAGAACAGCTTATTAGGAAGTATTATCAAGGTCCCCAAATCAGAGAAATCATTTAGTCAGACTTGTGCCAAGGTTAATACTCAGAATATGAGAGTACCTCAGTTAGTAAGGTATAGAGGGAAGTCACCGGGAGAACTGTGGGAAATAGATTTCACTGAATTGACTAAAGGGAAATTTGGATATAAATATCTATTAGTATTAGTAGACACTTTTACTGGTTGGACCGAGGCCTTCCCTACTAAGGGAGAGTCCACCTCCATAGTCTGTAAAATATTACTAAGAGACATAATACCTAGGTACGGAATACCGGTAGCCATAGGATCAAATAATGGGCCAGGCTTTGTCTCTAAAATATCCCAGGAGCTGGCTATGAGACTAGGGATTAATTGGAAACTACATTGCATTTATAGACCTCAGAGTTCAGGGCAGGTAGAAAGAATGAATAGGACTTTAAAAGAAACCTTAATAAAGTTAAGGGAGGAGACCAGCAAAAACTGGGTAGAGCTACTCCCTTTCGCCCTATTTAGAGTAAGATGCACCCCTTATGTAATAGATGGACCCCCTATGATGTTTGGACAACCAGTTCCCTTGGTTCCCCACCTCTCCCGTGAAGAAGTACATGTTGGTAATTATAACTTCCTCAAGTCCCTACAGGCACTTCAGCTAATCCGTAAGGAAGTGAGAGAACTATGGAAGCAAAGAACAGCTGAGTCCACCAGTACCAGCACTACAAGGCCGGAGCCCCTAGACCCTGGACAGTGGGTATGGATCCTGAACCACCGGAGGAACAACCTTGAACCCAGGTGGCTAGGACCATTCCAGGTACTGTTGAGCACTCCCACTGCAGTCAAGGTAGCGGAAAAACCGTATTGGATCCACCTCTCCCATGTGAAGCCTGCTGACAGCCCCCAGGGGAACCCTCAAAAATGGAGGGTCCGAAGGGATCCAGACCAGCCCTTAAAGCTTACATTCTCCTGTGGATAACTGCCCTCCTCCTCGCGGGCTCAGAGGGCAGTGTAATAGAAAGAAGGGAGTGGGTCTTGATCCGCACCATAGATGGTACGATCATAGCCACTAACACCACCTGGAACCACGGACCTATTACATTGAGAACCGACTTTTCTAAGTTCTTTGGTGATAAACTTTGTGACCGAGATGATATAAAGGCTAAGGGAGGCCTAGGGACAAGCCGGCTTCCCCTCCAAGGGAAGACACAGCTTGGATTCGACTGGCTGTCTTGCGCCCTCAATGGAAACTTAAATCGGGCTTTATGGTATACCCCCTCTTATGGATGTCCCAAGCCACCCCCAGGAAAAAAGAGAGACTGTGGGTCAGGACCGGACTACTATTGTAAGGAATGGGGTTGCGAAACCCTAGTCACCAAAGGAGGGTGGGCCCCTGGTGGGGGAGAGGATAAGTACATAACCCTTTCCCGGGATGGCTCTAAGCCGCCACACGATGATTGGGATCCAGCCTGCAACCAAGAGCAGTGTAACCTAACCATTATAACAATTCTAGATCCCAAGGACCCCGAGTGGAAGAAAGGAAGGACGTGGGGACTTAGACTGTATGTCAAGGGAATAGGCCCGGGAACCATATTCACCATCAAGCAACTCCCCTATCAGAATAGGCCCTTATTGCGGGGTACGTTCCATTGGTCTCCTCAGCCTCCTCAACCTCCCCACAATTCCCCTGCTCCAAGCAGGGCGTTACCCACTGCACCTCCAGAGGGAGTGTTTAGCACGAGTCTTCGTCCCACGGACCATACCACTATCCCAGAGGACAGCGAAGAAGGTTCATTCACCAAACCCCATCATCAAGGTATCTATGCGTTAGAATTAGTAGAAAAAGTATTTTCCTTTTTCAACGGGACTCAGCCAGAAACTACTGAATCTTGCTGGCTCTGCCTCAGCCCGAGGCCACCTTTTTACTTAGGCGTAGGAGCCAACACCAGCACCTATACCCCAGAGGTACTTACCCTCACCGATAGTACCGGCCCAGCAGACATAGATGAATGCACGTCAGAGGGGACCCTAACAGTAGAAGAGATACACGGTAAGGGGACATGTTACTTACTTGGCAATTACCCACCTGCTTCGAACCATAGTGAGTATTGCCTCGAACAGATACCGGTATCCCGAGCCACTAAAGACCCACAAGTGTTAAAGGCTCCTGAAGGACTTTGGTTCATCTGTATGTTAGGCATCTATAAGTGTATTATCCCTACCCACTCTGACCTCTGCATAAGTGTGTACATCATTCCCCAGGTATATTTGTATGGAGGAAACCCAGAATACTTCGTTAACCTTTCCAACCGAAAGAAGCGCACGCCCTTGCTCATTCCTATTATAGCCACTTTAAGGGTCATAGGGCCTAAGGCTATTGGAGCTGCCTCACTCATTAAAGGAGAGATGGATTTACGGCAGCTATCTCAGACTTTTTCTAAGGATATTTCCCACCTACAGAATCAGGTCATCTACCTCGAGAGGCAGGTGGATTCCCTAGCTGAAGTGGCCCTACAGAATAGGAGAGGCCTGGACCTCCTCTTCCTAAAGCAGGGAGGGCTGTGTGCAGCTTTAGGAGAGGACTGTTGTTTTTACGCTAATCATTCAGGCATTATCAAAGAAAATATCAATAAGTTAACCAACCGTCTACAGGATCGGGAGAGGGAGGGAACCACTAATTGGTATCAATCCCTCTTCTCTACCTCCCCATGGTTAACTACCCTCATTTCCTCCATTGCTGGACCTTTATTGCTCTTATTGCTTGCTATTACATTAGGACCTCTACTGTTAAATAAGTTGTTAGCCTTTATAAGGGAGCGCATTGAGGTAGTAAAACTTATGGTCTTGTCCCAGCCTTACACCGTTCTCCCAACAGATGAAGAATCAAGGGTTTGATTATTCACTAAGAGGAGTAGGGAATGTGGAACCCCAGCAAAAGCCTGATGTGTATTACTAGCATTATTGAAACTAGGAAAGGAGGAAGCTTATTTAATGACCTAGTTAAAGAACAGCACAGTCGCTCTGCAGGGGACCTCTGCAGGGACAAAGGGATTCCGGAACTCCTAGAGTCCATACGCACAGAGCAAGAAACAGAGCAAGAAACCGCTGGAGGGAAAGACTGTTGACCCAAGATAAACCTGTGACACTAATTAGGACAACCGGATAGCCCTGAGGCAGACCACCTCAGACCACCTCAGACCCCCACCCTGACAGCCAATCGCTAACTACCACCTTATCTTCTGTGCCCCGGCTTGCTTGCTCTGCTATAAAAAGCCCTAGCTGTAAGCGACAGGGCACCTCATTAGATCGAGGTTGCCCCTGCGCAGGTCTGTTGTTTGGCCAATAAACTTTTGTGTTTGGTGACCCAAAAAGTCTCTGGCGTTTGGTTCGTGCTCGCACACAACACCTAGCTTGTTACCATCGCAGTTCAAGGGTTCTAGCAATTGACACAATACCCTGGATTGTCTGAAACTGAGGTCTTTTCTCCGCTCCCTTCTGTTTTCTTATGTTCTTGGGTCACAACTTGCCAACAGAAGGGCTGGTAACTACAATGTAAGTACCTCACTGTTGCCTGGGGAGTGTTAGTGCTTTCATTGTTCACACGCTACCTTCCCAATACCCACTGTACCTGCCGCCAGGGAGAAAGATCTGCCACGTGACTCACTCTGGCCATCTTCTCTGGCTGTGCTTTCTTTCTTTTAAAATTTTATCTATTTATCTATTTTTTTAGAGAGAAGGGAAGGGAGGGAGAACAGATGATGGAGAGAAACAGAATCAGATGCCAGCTGCAAGGGAGCCACAGGGGACCTTGCTTGCGACCCAGGCGGGTGCCCAGACCTGCATGCCCCACTCACTGAGCCACACCAGTCAGGGATGTGCCTTCCTTCCTTAGGCAAGGGTAAGTACAGCCAAAAGGATATCCCCGCATGGAGACCACGTTCTCCCTCCCCCACAGGCCTATGCGATGTACAAAGAACAACAGATTTTTTTTTTTTTTTATGGCTTTTGACATTTACTTTTAGGTAAAGGGGAGGGGGAGGAGGGAGAGAGGGATAGAAACACTATATCATTCGGATGCCTTTTGCATGCCCCCAACACAGGAACCTGGGCATGTGCTCAGGCTTGTGCCCTGACTCCGGCCTTTCAGTCTGCTGGCCCGGGCTCAACCCACTAAGCAACACAAATGAGGGCCAAACTTGTTTTATTCACTTATTTATTTTTAACTCCCTTGGGAATCTAAAATTTAATAAATAAATTCTGAATTGTGACACAATTTCTTGTTTTTATCTTTGTAGGCAGGAATCAGGATTTGGGGGGTGGCGTTTGGGGACAGCAGGAATTCTAATTTATGTAAAAGAATATGATGAATTACTCACAAGATAATGTTTTTAAAGGCTGTAATGTCCCTACAAGTTTCCTTTACTGTTGGCTGAAAAAAATTCTGTGTTTGATTCCCTTCCTTAGGGAAGGTCCCCGCCTGTGAGATGCTTCCTCTATATTTCAGGTCCTCCTCCTCCTCCTCCTCTTCTACCGCCTCCTTCAGTAAAAAAGCTGGAAGAGTGTGGGGTGGGAGTAGATGACCCACAAGGCAAGGACTGCTGGAGAATTTAAAAAATTGATTTTTTGAGACAGGAAAAAACACATCTGTTGTTCCAGTTATTATGCACTCAAAGGTTGATTTTTGCACATGTCCTGACTCGAGATGGAACCAGCAACCTTAGGGCATCAGAAGGAATCTCTCACAGGCTGAACTACATGGATAGGGTGCAGGAGAATCTTGTTAGTGAGCTTGAAGGAGAGGAAGGAAAGAGGAGCTGTGAGTTGTGAAATAAGCAATGGGGAAGCAAAGGAGAGATGTGAATAGTTATGGCTTGGCCTAGAGCCTTTTCAGAGCATTCAAATACTTTAAGGAAAGGGATTCAGGTTTTATTTTCAATTGCAGTTTGGTTCCTAGGGAGTATTCTTTAAGCTCACATCATGCTAAAGCTCAACTTTATAGGCCTTGTCCCCATTGGGTTTCCCTTGATTGTAGTAAAGAGTAACGTCCACACCTTTCTCTTGAAACAAAATGTTGAAATCTCAACAACATTTACTCTGATGTAAGATTCATTGTGAGGTGGGAGGAGAGTTTGAAATCACGTTTAACATACATAAAATAAAATGCACAGAACCTATGTGTACGATATAGCAACTGATTATAGTGCACACCTCTGTGTCAACTACACACAAATAAAGACGTGAAATAGTATGAGTCCTTCAATCTAATTCTTCCCATGCCTTAATAGGTCATAACTTTCTATCTCATCCACTCCCACTTAATTTTTCTCCACAACACCTGGAAATGCTCTCATTAAGGTTTCGTTTTTAACCTCCAGTATGGTGAATAGATTTGAGCACTATTACATGTTTGTTAGCTGCTTGGATTTTTTCTTAAGGTTCTTGTTCCCAAGAGTTTGGCTATTTTTCTATAGGTCTCTGTGTCCTTTTTTCTTGTTCTGTAAAAGAATTGATTAAATATCTTCAGTACCAATTGGTTATGACAACTGCTAGCAGCCTCTTGACACCACACTGCCCCCAAACACCTGAGATGGAATACATAGGCACGCACACAAAAGTGTCTTCGCCATTGGTTTGACAATGCTGCACACAAGCTAAAAGCAGTTGGGTGGGGAATTCTGGTGTTCTTTGTGCAGCGCATAGGCCTATAGGGGAGGGAGAACATGGTCTCCATGCAGGGATATCCTTTTGGCTGTACTTACCCTTGCCTAAGGAAGGGTGTGGCTCAGTGGGTGGGGCATGCAGGTCTGGGCACCTGCCTGGGTCGCAAGCAAGGTCCCCTGTGGCTCCCTTGCAGCTGGCATCTGATCCTGTCTCTCTCCATCATCTGTTCTCCCTCCCTTCCCTTCTCTCTAAAAATAGACAAATAGATAAAATCTTAAAAGAAAGAAAGCACAGCCAGAGAAGATGGCCAGAGTGAGTCACGTGGCAGATCTTTCTCCCTGGCGGCAGGTACAGTGAGTGTTGGGAAGGTAGCGTGTGAACAATGAAAGCACTAACACTCCCCAGGCAACAGTGAGGTACTTACATTGTACTTACCAGCCCTTCCGTTGGCAAGTTGTGACCCAAGAACATAAGAAAACAGAAGGGAGCAGAGAAAAGACCTCAGTTTCAGACAACCCAGGATATTGTGGCAATTGCCAGAACCCTTGAACTACGATGGTAACAAGCTAGGGAACGTTGCCATTGAGGTTTTGCTTGATTGCTGGCAAAATTTTGTGAAGGGCATTTAGCCTTCATAGGTCGCTCCAGGGCGAGCCAGCTAGGCACCTCTGCAGCCCACCAGGTGTGACGTGGGTGCAGCAGACTCCAGGAGCCCTGTAAGGCCCCTTGTGAGGGCGCGCTGCTCCTTAGAGAAAAGCAAGATCGGCGCGCCCTGCCGCGGGAGTTGAGAGCTGGGTGCGAGGAGCACCCAGCAATACCACAGTTGGTGGCGATGACCTCCCTGCGAGGGCACAAAAAGAGGTTCCCTGACCGGGAATCGAACCCGGGCCGCGGCGGTGAAAGCGCCGAATCCTAGCCACTAGACCACCAGGGAGTTGAGGGACTCTCTGTCGCCTCCCTCATTCGGACGAGAGAGGCACGTCTCCTGAGATCAGAGGGACTTTGTGGCAGACAGGTTGGAGGGTGGGGATGGGCGGGAGGCCTATCAGCGGTCCTCCCGAGAAAGGCTTCCAGAAGGTCAAGTTCTCTCTCTTTCTTCTGCATCAAAAGAGCCCGCAGACGCCCGGACAGGCGCGCTTGCAGTCCGTCCCCGCCTCAGGCCTGGAGGCGAGTCGTCCTGTCCCCGCTGCCTCTCAAGCACATCTCCACAGATGTCCCTTTGATGTCCCTTTGCGAGGTGGCTGCAAGGACGGAAAGAGAAAGTAGCCGGGGACCAGGCAGTGGACCAAGAGGCAGGGAGGAGGCGAGAGGGTGGGGGTGCCCAGGGTGAGACCCGGGATCCCCAACCTCAGAAGAGACTGTGAGGGGTGCGGGAGCCGGGCGGCGTGGACGGCACAGGCTTTCAAGCGAAGCTCCGTGGCCTTGAGCTGGATGCGGGCTCTTCCTCGCGCAACCTGCCTCACCACACTTTTTCCACCGTAGCTGCTGGAAACACCATCCTCGGACGCTCGGGCAGTGCACCTTGGGGTTCTCTCCGCCGCGGGAGCTTCCCCACATCCACTGGTTCAGGACTTCGTGTTCTCTCCTCTGTCAGGTGTGCGGACACGGGTCTGCACAAGGGCGTCTCCGCCTCGGCAGCGGGCACACTCGGGATCCGCTCCGCTCTGTGGGGACAGCTCCCCCGGGGGATGGCAGGTGGTGAGTCCCGCCCGCGGCCGCAGCCCGCGGGATGCCTGCCTCGGGGAGTCTCTCCCGCCCCCCCCCCCCAGTCGCTACCATCAAAAGGCCCCCACAGGAGGCCTGGAGTCACAGGTGGGGCTGGGGGTGGGAACTCGGGCGGAGCGGGGCCAGGGTGCCGGCCAAGTTGCCCTGATTGAGAATCCCGGGGTAAGAACTTGCGCAGAAGGTTTACCTGATCCTGGCGTGGGGGTCGGTCCAGCTCTCGGCGCCAGGCTCAGTCGGGCGTGGGATTTGAGACTTTCCTCTCGAGGCCATGGGGTTTCTGCCGTTAGGCCTTCCCTTTGGTTCCGTCCGGTTCAGCCCGAAATCAGCCTCTCCTGAACCGAACCAAGAGGGACAGACGGGCAGAGGGGTGGGACTGCTCAGTGAGGGTCCTCTCGCTCCTCCTGGAACTCCACGCTTGAGAAGACTCAGGGCCCACTTTACTCGGCTGCCCGCGGTGTCCGCGAGGACCAGTGCGCTGTGCACGAGGGGGCAGAGGGAGTTTGACTGTGAGGCCGGAACCTGGCACCCGACTTCCACCCGACCCCGACCCGGCCGCCCGCTTCTCGGCTGCCCCCACCCGCAGCCGCACCTC